>VYZQ01049958.1:28857-41397 GCA_013400655.1 Mystacornis crossleyi
TTTTTTGGTTTTTTTTTTTTCCCCCCCAAAGAGTAAGTGCATTTTCTAAGAATTCATCAGAGTTGATCCTTACAAAAAATGTTGTGTCTTTTGTTGTTGGGGTTTTTTTCCACTGTGATGAGCTGAACTGATCACAGAAATAATTAAATTTGCTGCCTTTTCCTATAAGTTCCTTCCCAGACACTGGGAAGATGCATATTTGCATTATCTACGTGTAATATGCAATTCTCAACACTTCTGAGTCTAGTTTTGTTACAAAATTATTTTATGCTGTCTGCGGCCAATTTTCCAACAAAGCATTGAAGTTGCAGGGTTTACTCTTCCACAGCTCAGTAGACTGCGTGACACTTGATCTATAATTCCAACTTCTGTGGATTTTGAGATCAACTATATTTTTTTCTTCATATTTTGTAAATTTTACTGCCTGTCTCCTTCTTATGCAGCTGTTCAGCACTAGTCTACAACTTCATTTTTCTCCATTCCCAGTTAGAAACCCATTCACATAATAAACCTTACTCACTTTTTTTTCCCCCCCCAGAATAAAAGCTTCAAGTATAGGATGTTTCTCTTCTAAAATTTAAACTATTCTTTCCATATTATGCTAGTCTACAATTTTTCTTAAACATGGCATGCTTTCTATATCACACAAATCTATAAAGCAAGAACACTAAGGAAGAATATATGTTCCATATATAGGTTTGTTATACTAGATACAATATTCCACTTTGTTTTATAGTATGTTATGGTTTCCTGGAGATACAAATAAATACCTGGAGGATGGTTAAAGCTTTTAGCCTTTGCTCTGGCATTTTCTGCACTTGATTTTTCATCGTTGTGATTGTATTAATGCTATTGTCTTGCTGATAATAACACTAACAATGTTATGGTAATCATATCCCCCTGTTTAGGCAAAGTGAAACAATATTTTAAGTAATAAAAAGAGTGAAGCAGTTATTTATAGATGAGGGATGAAGAAAAGGCTACCTCTGGCAAATATAGCATGGAATATAATATATTAGGAATGCCTGTCTTACCATGAGAACATATTTATCCAAATGAGATTTCAATCCGGATAAATATTTTTTCTGAGCTAAACTTTCTGGTTTCAATCCTTACATGTCCTGGAAAATCAAAATAAGTTTTATTCGCATGCTGAAGACTTAATATACTTCATTTTTAATTTGTGTCCATGCAAAGCCAGGATTCGGTGTCAAAATTCAAAGGGTCTGAAGACCTCCAGACTCAACCATACAAGACATGGCTCCTCCCTTCCCATGTCTGATTTCCTCTGACAATCTGTGTTGCAGGAAAACACTTTGTCCTTATCCACTGGCACTGCATCAGATACATCATTCATTTAGTCTTTCTCACAGATTCTCTGCTACCGATGCTGCACCCTAGTTTGCAACATCAGAAAGCATGCAGTGTTAATGAAAACATATTTCCAGGCTCACTTAGTTGCTCCTTAAGCTAATAGGTACTTAGCACATTTTCTGTTACAATGCTAGCTAAAGGAAAAAGTGTAATTAATATCATCAATATGTTCTAGGGAGGTGGTGGTGAGTCGGTGCAAATCTTCTACGATCTGTTATAGCTAATTTTTTTAAGTCACAGATGCTTTTCTTAAAACACATCTTTATCTCAAAACATGTCCTTTTCAGAGAGGGAGAGTGAGGAGTGTTAGAGTGTTATCAAGGACTGTTTATATCACTCATTGTGTTTCTGCTTTATCAAATGGCGAAGACTTTTCTCCCAGAAATTTCATGCATCTTAATTTAATCTGTTTAATCACTTTTGACATAAACAGAAGAAAATATTTAATTACCTCTTCCACTATAATTTCTGAGATTCTCTACTTTATATGGCATTTGCATCTCGCAAACGTACTTTTTTGCAATTGTTTTTCTACCTGGAAAAATTCCAGGTAGAAATTTTTCCAGGTTATCCCACCTGGAAAAATTCTCAGACTAAGTCCTTAACATTGGAAATTTAGCTTTTCATTCTATAATGAATGGCTGTGATCACTAAGAGCATATTTTCAGATATTCAATATTTTGGAGTAATTCAAATGAACAAAGCTGTTTGCCAAGGAACGCTCTAGGAGTTTATAAATTGAGTGTTACTTAATATAGATGTGACATAAGTCCATTTGTAGTGCTCCTGCAGAAGGCTTTCTACTTTTTTTGGAAATCAGTATGGCTGAAAGAAAACATAAAGCCATAGGGATGTGACTTTTCTTTCCATCAAAGGAGTTCTATAAATCACACTCCTAGGAATGCTGAACATCCCTGAAAAAATTTGTATCCCAGGAATTATTTGTATCAAGCTGTTTGGTGCCTTTGAGGACTGAGGCTTATTTCAGTGGAATTTATCAGTGTTAACACAGACTCAGGAACTGGACCAACAATAATAGAAGAACGAACTTATCTTTAAATTATGGTTTCTTGCAGTAATTGTGTAATTTAAAGGGTTTCACCTCTAACTAGTTCTTCATATTTAAAAGCTGCTGGCACAATGCTAAAACTAATATTTTTTGTGCTTTTTTATCATTGTTACGGATGTCTTTTTTTTTTTAGAGAAGAAAGACTGTTCCTGTTGTGATGTAACTGTGCTTGTGCTATTTCTAGACAGGAATCTGGGGGGAGAAGAAGTAAAGGAATATCTGACCTAAAATTTTCTTGGACAACATAGTCCCTTCTTCACTGGCCAGAAGTCATCTGGTGAGTTTCAGTGGCAGGTATTTTTCAGCTTCTGGATGCATTTTGCTTCCCTAAATAAGGGCTGGGTTGTTTTGGTTCATCGGTAAATTAACAGGTAATTCTCTAGGAAAAGTAAAAGAGGGAAAGCATACGGCTTTGCAGCTCACTTTTGTGTGATGTTTATGTAGTACTGAATTTGACTCCTATTTTTATAGGAGCTAGAGCCTTGGATGAGAGTAGAGTGTGGGTGAGAACTTAAATTGCATTCCTTGATCTGTTTGTTGGAAAGATATCTGTTTTCTATTACCAGTCTTAATGACTATTCTCTAAGATTTCTGAAACACTCCAGAAACTCCAATTATAATAGCAGGAGCATACAATGCATGCAGACTACTGCTCTCCAAGATGAGAAAACTTCAGAATGGTTCTAGGAGAATAGTTTGGGTACTTCATCGAAATAATTTTTTGCAAAGCCTCTTCTTAATAAGGGTCCTACTGAGTGAGATCCCAGGTCCATCCATCCCGGGAATGTGTCCAACACTGGCCAGTGGTACATGCTTAGCATTATGCACAGAAGTTCATAAGGAGTTACAAGAGACCACAACTTACATGAAGGTCCATGACTGGACTTTACTGCTGGTCTAATGCCGTAACAGTCTAATCAAATATCGCAAATTCTTAGTCCAGTTACAAGCACTTATATTCCATATTTCTTAATTCTATTAAAGATCATTAATAATATAATAAAATCAAAGTATTTGCCCTTTAGGGTCTCACCCTTCCAGTGGATTGTTGTAGGAAGTTGTGAGTGACCTGAGTTTTTGTTTAGATGAAAACAGTGTTGAAGGTTCATTCCTTGGGTTTGCTCAGAGTTACTTTTTCAGGTTTCCCAATTTCACCGGGGTTAGTTATACCATGGTTAATTAGGTTTGGTACATTTTGTTGTCGTGATATCTTTAGAAGCAGAACAACTACGTAGCTGAAAAAAGCTGTGCAATAATTAAGCTAAAACAAGCTGGACAACACCATATATAAATCAGGATTAAAACCACAGGACATGCAGCAGACACCTGGAAGCCAGGTAGTTCGGCTGCTGCAGCTACAACAGCCTGGATTACAGTCATCTGATCAGAGAGCAAAAGAAACCTTATTTTTTTTTGTAGCTATGCTTGAAACCAACTTATAGCACCAAACCAGCTGGGCTATAAGGCTACAGCAGGAAGGTGTATATAGATTGGACAAAATGTGTAGCAGTGTCTCCTTTGACCCCCTTTACAACTTTAGTAACTTGTGGCTGTAAAAAACTAGTTGTTCAGGATATTTATGAAGTCAAAGTTGTTTCTGAGCCTAATGGCCAGCATCAGATTTCCCCCATCAAAACACAGCTTTCTCACGTTGCTACTTCAACACTTGCAAATATTTAGCATTCACAGCATCCTTCAACAAAGAGTTCTACATCTTGCTTATGCACAATATAAGGAAATATCTCATTTAAATCAGGACAATTTCTCCAATCTATATTTAATATCAATTTTATAGCTTTTGATTCAGACATAAAAACTGATGTAGATAAAACACATGGACCTGAATGGTCTTCCTCTTCTCCCTACTAAACCCCATTAGTCTAATAAATTGAGTTTAAGATCAAATAGGGTCTGTCAAAGAATACCATGTTTAGGTCTTGATTTCTGTTATACTATATCCCTTTTCTTTTTCTATAACTGAGATCATTAGCCTTTTTGGAAAAAATCAGGTGCAAGTGATTATTTCCCTCAAGACCTGTGAATTTTGTAATAGAAGGGACACATGCATGACTACGTCCAGGAGAATGGTAGAAAAGCAGCTCCCAAGCTTAATTAGGCATTGGTAGCAGACAAAAGTAGTGCTGACCTTCCTAAACCTTGTCATGTTTTACTGTGAATTTTCTTAGTCAAAATATTTGTTCAACTTCTATAGATTTTAATTTTTTCCCAGTCAATGACTAGAACATATTTTATTTTAAAAGATGAGCTTTTCACAGATCCAGAAAACTTCTGTATTTCTCTTTTGTTTAAAACACAAAACTACAGTCTAGTAGCAAACCCAGGATTTCATAGACTGTGAGGTAGTAATCATAGTAAAAGATTTTCTTTTTTTTTTCCCTGTTCTTTTTCCTTTTTTCTTTTTTCTTTTTTTTTTTTTTAATTGAGCAAATTATCAATCTCTGTTCCTTTGGATACTTTCAAATTTTCAGAACAATGCCATCAGTTTATGAACTAGATAAGACTGCATGAATTTTTTTCCTTCTTGCTCTAAGTATATCAGCATGGTAATTATGACATTTGATGCTTTGCTCCTGGGAATTCTGTTTGTCTTTTGAGATTTCTACTTGTACTAAAACTTTCACTTATGAATTCCACTCTTTTCTAAATGTCTCAGCTGCATAAGTAATAGCTAACTTTTCTTTTAGAGCTTTTTTTGTTTGTTTGTTTTTTTTGGGGGGGTGGTTAAATAAACTTGCTTCAGCATGAAGAACCTATTTTATAACTGGATATTTTCTGTAACGGTATGCTTTTATCCTCATTTTGTTCATTATTAGATTGCCTTATAATTCATATCCTTCTCATGTTGATAAATTTCCAAAATACTCCTACACCACTGTCACTGTTGCCTTTGATTGTTTTCTACTGAATTGTTTAAGCATTCTGCTGTATTTCTTCATCAGTTTATTGCCCTCTTTTGACTTTCCTGCTCCACAGGATGCTGGACTTTGGACAAATGTTTCAAGCCATGTGTCCAACCTAAGGTCACAAAGTCAATTAAACGATTGAAGGATTTGTCTTCTGAGGAAAGCTCAAGACTGTTTAGTTTGGAGAAGAGAAGGTTCAGGGTGATATAAATGTGTATAAATACCTGACAGGGGGCAGAGAACAGAAAAGATGGAGACAGACTCTTAGTGCTGCTCAGTGAAAGGACAAGAGGCAATGGGCACAACATGCAAAAAAACAAATGCTCTTTAGAAAAACTTTTTTTGCTGTAAGGGTGATCAAACACTGGAACAGGTTGCTCAAGGGTCTTGAGGAGTCTGCATCCTCGGAGGTAGCCAAAACTCAACTGGACACACTCCTCAGAAACTGCTCTAGCTGACCCTGCTTAGAGCAAGGGGGGGTCAGACTAGACAATCTTTGGAGGTCCCTTGCTGCCTCACTTGTGAATTTTCTTTCAGCCCTAAGGAGTGAGAAAGCTCCTGTGAAATGGATAGGTCTCTGGTACTTTAGTTTTTGAAATCTTGATCTCAAAAAATGTAAAAATTTTCACAAAGACTCTTAGGGATAAGATGGTGCTCAAATATCTGAGAGATTGCTTTAACAGCTATTTATAAGCTTCCTTTCCAAATACACATTGTGGATATGCAGTTGTATATCCACTGGCTGGTTTGAAGAAAAATTCTAAACCTGGAATAGTTTTTTGATTAATATCAATAACTTTTCTCCTAAGCTACAAGACCTGGCAATCCGCATGTTCTCTAGAGAAACACTCCCAGCATGAAGTAGGCGTCATCAGCAAGGACAAGGGCTGGACTGGGTTTGCCAATGACATTTACCCCACAGCTCCCCACTCCTTAGTGCTAAGTAGGGTTAGGCTGTGCTGCCAGCCCACAGTCTCTATGTTTAAGGTGTGACGCCGTGCCAGGACCTGACTCAGCCCACACACCCAAAGCCTCCCTTCAGAAAATCTCTCCAGCTTCCCGAACTTCAGCACCCTGGTCTACCACTCATTCAAAACCAGGGGATTTTATGGCCTGAGTGACCTCTTATCCTCAGGAGCAGCTCAGCTCTCCTTCCTCACTTCAGAAATAACACTTTTTCCAAAATCCTGGGATCCATTAATCTTGGCAGAACTCTGCAGACTTGGGTCCTGGAACATTGCCAATTCTTACAACTTTCTGCTGGGTGCTCTTATCAAATATGCAGCTGAAACCATTACCTCACACAGCTTCACACGATTCTGGAAGCCATCTGTGGTTATGTTTTGTACGAAGGTCACTAAGTGGCAGAACAGAGTTCTGAAAGCAGGCAATGCCAGCCCCATCTCCAAAGGGAGCATGCAGCAATTATCTATCTGATCATGCTGAAGCTTTGAAGGAGAGGAAGACATGAACCTCTGCAGTAGTGAGAGTATAGCCCTGGCAAGGGGAAAAATGATGGATAAAATTTACCTGTGATCCAAATCTGGAGTGATGTTCAACTCTTCTGTAGTTTTATGCTTAAGTCCAGTCCAATTTAAATATTAACTTGTTGATAACATTTCCTAGAGTATTCCTTTCTCAGTCTAAGCAAAACCTTGGCCATTAAATAAACAATACCACAATAATTATAAAAACATGAGCCCAGACTGACTTTCTTGGAGCCAAGGAGACTATAAAATTTAAAGCAGGAAATTTTTCATCTAGTGAAAATACTTGTCATTCCATCTTGCAAAAACCTATTTCACTAATTAATTCCAAGCTTTCAAAAAGTCTCACAGAAATCCCAGAATTAACATGTATAGACTTTTGTTTGCTTTTAAGTATTTTCAGAACTCGGTTCATCTCTTGAATTTTTCAGGATTTTGCCATTTATTTGCACTGCCATTTGCAGCTTCTGTTGGGAGGAAGCTTCCTTTTAACATAACTATGAGAGTTCCTGAGGGAAAAACTGAAATACACAGAGAGATTTTGCAAAAATGGTTTTTAGATACACATGAATATGGTTTTCTTGGATATGAATTTACCTACGTGCATTTCTCTATTTCAGCTGCTTGTTTTATATTTAGATTTATGGGTTTCTATTCTGTAGTATGAGTTAACCTGATTAACCTGAATAGGTCAGTAAGTGCCTTGTATCAGATTTAATCATTGCAGTAATTTTTAAGCATTGCACAGTTACAGTTTTGCTTTAGATGCATTTTTTATTTTTTACTTTCAGTGGATTGTGCAGATGGAGTAAAGATCATAATAAAATGTCTAGAACCAAAATAAATTTACTATATATATGCCTTCCTTATTGAAGGAAGACTATGTAGACTGTATTGTGTGATTCGGTGGGCTTTGATTCAATGGTCTTGCCCTTTATTCAGGAAATCAGCATTTCTTTTAATCAATTAAATTCATTGGAACACCACTGACTCCAACTGAAGGACAACAAAGAATAATCCATGCTAACAACCAGTCTTTGAGAATGGAAAAAAAATAGTCACCTCATTATTCAGTGGAAGATGCCAGAAAACCATTTTGACATAATCTGCCTTTTGTATTTTTTTTATCTCTGCACCTATTGCCTTGCACTGACGCTACTTGTGAAACAGCAGCATCAATATTCCTTGTAATTTATGCTATTATTGGAAATTATCAAACTTATTTTGACAAATATATAAAACCAAATCAGTTTTGTTACCTTGAAATTCTTGTTTTAGAAGCCTCTTGTGACAGAGTTCTGTTCTGACAAATTAACTACCAGAGTGAAATAACATACGCCACTTACTGATTTTGCATTTCATTCCTTTCATTTTGAGTTTAAACTTTTTGTTAAAAAAACAAATAAAACATAAATTCCAAGCAGTCTTTTCTAAAGTAATGTTATGTGCATTAGTATAGTTCCTCCTATGTTTTGTTTGTGTGGATAACAGTCCTATACATTTGCTAAATAGAAAAAACTCTTCCTTTGTTTTGATTAATTGTTCTCTGAAGAATCTGTCTCTAGTTCTGCAACTTTTTTTATGAGGTAGGGTAAGTAGGGTAATACAATTCAAGATGAAGGTGTATAGTTGATCAATATGGAGGTACTACTGTATGTTCTAAATTATTTTTTATCTTATTCTTTATGCATTTGAAAGCTGTAAAAGTATTCTGACTGTAGTTATATATTGAACATGTCTTTCCCGAGCTGCCTATGGTACTTGTCTCTAGTTTGCCCAGTTAATTTTCAATTTTATAAAACCATCTGAGCAGTTCCAAATTTCCAAAGTTTTATTGCTTTCCTCCCACCTTCCCTAGATCTCCTACCTAAAGCAGGTTAGGTCTGGAAGGGTAGATGGTTTCTTAAGTAATACCGCTAAGTGCAAAGTGTCCCAGCATGAAAGATTAGGAAGTGTATAATTGAAGGCTAATGTCTTGAAACTGAAAAAGTATAATATTATATAGAATTTGGAAACTAAGTCATATTATAACAGTGAGTGTAAAGAATANGAAGGCTAATGTCTTGAAACTGAAAAAGTATAATATTATATAGAATTTGGAAACTAAGTCATATCATAACAGTGAGTGTAAAGAATAGCATGATCAAAATAAGAAAGGCCAAGATATAAGCAGAGAGAAAACTTATGCACTCCTGGATAATTTTTGGTTTGTCACATGCTTTTTGAAAGAAGGAGACTTTGGAAATAGTTGGCCCACCATTCAGCTAATTACAGATGGTCCAAAACCTTTAAAAATCTGATCTATATTTTGCTTCAGTCTTTAATAAAAAGGTTATCTATGATTAGATGACCAAAGTAGTCACCATCTGTGATGAAACGGTGCAAGAAGAGAGGTTACTGAGGTACTTTCAGATCATCTGAATCTCAAGTAGTTCCTTCAATAACCTCAGAACTTTTTAGTAAATACTCTTAAAAGCTTATGGAAGCTGAGAGAGGTCCAAAGTTAGATACTGTCTTCAAAAAGAGGGAGGGAGAAAAATTACACAAGGAGTTACAGAACAGTCAGACTGTAATTTAGCGCCTTAAATAACAAAGTTAAACACCTCAGGCAAGTCTATATCTAAAACAAAAGTTAATTTTACCTGGTTCCAGGTATGTGAAATCCAATATATTTCTGTAGGAAATCAAGTCATCATTTTTTGAAGAGCAGCAGTAGGTCATAGCTGCAGTTACAAGGTTTGAAAGAGCAAGTCCTGCTAACTGAACTCAGTAAAATGAATCCAGAAAAATTCAGTAAAAATTAGCAGTCTTCAGTCTTAAACAACAACAATACTAATAATTAAAAAAAAAAGTTATGCATCCCTGGTGGAGAAGATAATATTGTTAAGTAATTGCCCATGAGATTTACTATTTCTCAGCCTATGGGTTTTAAGGTCACAGGGAGTGCCAGGCCCCCTGAAAGAAATTTAATACCACCCTTCTATAACCGTGGTCATGTCAGATGTATTAACACATTGATCTTATGGCAGGGATGGCTCACGGGCTGGTGTCTCCCCAGAGCAACCTGAAGCAGGGCTGGCTGACCTGGGTTTGGCCATGCTGCCACATCCAACCTCTGGAAGTGCCACTGAGGCACTGACTATGTGTAATTGTACTGGTAGGGCAGCATGACCTGCAATCTCAGCTCAGCCTGAGGTGCCCTGGTGGAGCTGGGCCGTGGCAGCACAGAGTCAAGGCTGCAGCGTGGGCGGCTTTGGTGGCCAGCTGCTGAGAGAGGGAACCCGACCACCAGTGAACTTGGGGCTGGTATTTTGCTCAGGCCAATTGCTATGGCTCTTTTGAGTGCTTGCCATCTTGCAGGACTGTGGGATTCAGCATCTTTCCCTGCAATTTATTTCCCATGGCTTGGGATATCTTACAGCTGAATAGAGTAGCTGAGAGCAAAGGACCTGTCTCTATTCTCCCTCTGCTGAGAGCTAGTCTGTATCCCTGAGCAGACCACTCATGCAGAAGACAACAGGCACGGGAAAATGAAGGAAAGAGGTGATGGAGATTGAGCCACAGTGGCAAAGAGAGCGATGCAGGGAACAAGAGGTTCTCCTGTATGTCCTATTCCTATTTATCTCTCTCCCTAGGACTTACCACAGATCCCTTGACACTGGAAATAAGCTGTGATAACACAGAATCACAGAACAGTTGAGGCTAGAAGGGACCAAGTTCTCTAAGTTAATCTGCT
Organism: Mystacornis crossleyi; assembly: GCA_013400655.1. NCBI lineage: Eukaryota > Metazoa > Chordata > Aves > Passeriformes > Timaliidae > Mystacornis > Mystacornis crossleyi. The sequence goes on from VYZQ01049958.1 coordinate 39,448, forward strand.
ACTGCAATGAGTAATGCCTCCGGCTCATGGTTGCTTTAACAAGCAGCTGCGGACCTCAACCTTTTGTACTGTGTTGTTTTGCTTCTCCAGAGGGGTACAACAGATGCTTAGACACCAGCTGGCTAAGGAACAAATTCTTTGATGTTGTTGGAGTCCCAAGGGTACACGGGAGATAGTTTCTGACAATCTTAAGTGTTAGCTTTGCTTTTGTTCCCCATTTAGAGAAATAAGGTAGAATACATGAAGAGGATTTTTTTTTCTGAAAGTCCTTTGCTTTCAGCCATAGATTACAGAATTCACTGTACCTTCCTTTTCCCTGAGGCATAGCAAACTTTCAGGTTGAGCCAAGTAAGGATGTTTATTTTCAGCTACCTAGGGTAACTGGTATCTAAAAACATATGGAATTTCAACTTTGGCAATGACATAATTGTCATTCAACTGCAATAATGTTAACTTAATTAAATGGATCCTGCGGGGAGAAAAAAAAAAGTGTTAGTATGTTAAATAAAAAGTAGAACATTCAAATTAGAAGTTCAAATTCAGATTTGGGTACTGCACAGTTTCAATTACCTTGTCCATATATAGAATGTTGCAGTCATTATTTACATGACAGTGTGGGTTTTTTTTCCACTGGACCTCTATCTAGAGATCTGCTCTAAGAACTGATGAGGGTTTTAGACATTAAGGTGTGGGATGTTTCTAGCTGGAGTTTGAAGAATGAATTGAAAGATACAGGTTTCTAGTTTGGAGAGGGAAAGTAGAGTGGGGGAGTCCATCAGCTGGACAAGAAAACACAGAGTCCAATTGGAAGATATAATGGAATTATAGAATCATAGAATATGCTGAGTTGGACACCAGCCTGATGTCACCCCATGCACTGTAACACTTTGTGCCCGATCTGTGAGCCATCCATCACGTAACACGGTGATCCAGATGGATTTTTTGTCCGGAAGAATACTGTGAGACATATCACAGCTTTGCTGGGCTATTTGCTCATCTCTTTCATGAGATTTCAAAAGCTTTGCTGAAGTCCAAAAAGATTATATCTAATGGCATTTCTAGATCAACTAGATGGGTTACCCTGTAAAAGGAGATCAGGTTTAAGCAGATTTAAGCTGTGCTGGCTGTGACTGATTACTGCATTGTCCTGTAGGTGCTTTTTGATACTTCCCAGAATAATACATCTCATGATTTTACTGGGCACTGAAGTGAGACTGACAGGCCTGTAGTTTCTGGGGTCATCCTTCTTGCCCATCTTGAAAATTAGGACAATGTTCACCAGCTTCCAGTCAGATGGGACTCTCTGGACTCCCAAGACTGCTCAAAAATCATCAAGAGAACTTTTGGGATGACATCAGCTAGTTCCTTGAGGATTCTCAGATGAATCCCATCAGGCTCCACATATCTGTAGGAATCCAGCTGGAACAGCAGATCCCACAAAATTTCAGGGCTGACTGGGAGTTGATTATTCTCTCAGTCATGGTCCTCTGGCTCAGGGCACTGAGATCCCCTTATTCCATCATCCATGTTGAAGACCAAAGCAAAGAATGCATTAAACACCTCTGCCTTCTTCATGTCCCTCTTTGGGAGGTGACCATCCTCATCCCGTAACAGGCTGATGTTATTTCTACTCTGCCTATTGCCATTAACACATTTGAAAAAACTTTTTTTGATTTCCCCCGACAGTTCTGGCCAGCTTCAACTCCAGTTGAGTTTTGGCCACACAAATTTTCTCCCTACAGTGACAAGCAGCATCTCAGTATTCTTCCCATGTCACCTGTCCTTGCTTCCACTGGCCATACACCTTCCATTTTACTTCCAAGAGAAGATCCCTTTTCAGCCAAGCTGGCCTTTGGCCTCACCTGTTTGACTTGCACATTTAGGACTGGCCTGCTCCTGTGCCCTTAGGANATGGGACTCTCTGGACTCCCAAGACTGCTCAAAAATCAT
>VYZQ01049959.1:2449-20036 GCA_013400655.1 Mystacornis crossleyi
ATACTTACTGGCTTCAAAATGCAGCACTAGTTGACTTGTAGTTTTAAAAATTCATGGTGGTTGTTTTGGAGGCTATTATCTTGCAGTCAGACACAAATTGAAGTTAACCTAATTTTCCCCAAGCAAGGAAGTGAACTTTCACATTTCTCAGATGTGAAAACCTACACACAGCTTGTACACATCTGTAAAATATGTCCTGCTTTTCCTTCCTTTAATTTTTCCAGGAATGTTTCCACTTTCCCACTCATTCTACTCTGGTTGATGACTTTTTTCTTTAATATTTTTCCAGATTTGGAGACAGGTATTTAAAAGATTATAAAGTTTCCTCCATCAGTTCTATGTATATTGGAGGAGAAAGAGCAGCTATAGAATTATTTTGCAAAATACTTGTCTTGGTCATATCTGAAAAATACACCGATGGGTTTTGCACTNNNGTAAAAACAAATACACCGATGGGTTTTGCACTGAAAAAATAGGAAAATTTCATGTGTAAGTTGATTTCATGGGTCTAATGCAGTTGCAGATTGGGTGGGTATTATAAGGGGGAATTTTCTGTTACACTAATCTCTCCCACCTCTGAACAATCCCTTCTAGGCATTTTGCTTGTCTGCCTACAGGAGAAAAATACCCCAGGAATATCCTTCTACAAAAGCAGAAGTACTGATATAGTGAAATATTACAGAAACCCCACAACATAATGCAAAGGTAAAACTTTACAGTGCAAAAATTGAAATTTGGAAATCATCATCCAGAATATCAGAACTATGGGTAATGGCACAGGTCTCCTGTGTCCTGGTTTAAGAGCCTTAAGTCACAAGGTCGGCTCAGTCCCGTTGAAAGAAAGTTGATCCTTCAGTTTGATCTAGGCTTTAGCCAGGCAAAATTTTGTCATTAACTTTTTGTTTAAGGGTTGTATTTGTTTTTACCAGCATTCCTTTCTTNNCATTCCTTTCTTGCAGTAGGATTTAAAATAGTATTTAAAATTCAATTAAAATATCAGGAGACCGTATTCTTACTGGAAGACTTTAATCCAACAATTTGTGTATTGTTCTAAAGAAATGGCGGAGAAAAGCTATGAGAACCAGAGTTTCTTAACATCACTGATGATAATATTTTCAGTTAGTCTAATACTGGCATAATTAAACAAATCAGTGCTTTTCCCCTGAGCTATTAATCTGGATAACCTGGTAACATAAGCACTGAGACAACCAGAGTTCTTTCTGACGTGTTTACCCTCTGTTGGAATCTGTCAGTATTTTAGAAATAAGAAGGAGTATTTTTATAGTATTTGACATCCTTCCATACCAAACATCCTCGTTCTGTATCTTACATTGGTATGAACCTTACTTTATTCCTCGTTGTGCTTAAGAGAGATTTCTTTGGTGCTTGTGAAAGGCTGCAGTTGGTTACAAGGCAATAATTGGGAACAGGAGCCACCAAGCATCTGAGATTTCTGTTTCTATCACGGATAAAGAATACACATCTAGGCATGGCACAATAATCAAAATGGCATAAATTCAGGTAAATTATATATATTTGGTGACTGAGATATTTGATCTTGGTTGATCTACTTTCACTTCCATTGTGTCCAAGGGCTGTAAAATTCTTCTCATCCTGAAATCTAATCTTGGCCTGAAAATCTTATTGAGGAAACTCTTCTGTTGCCTCTCTTGTCAAGAAATTTTTCTTCATTTAGAGGCCAAATTTACCCCTTAAGTTCTGGCAGTGGATTTATTTTTAAGAAAAATCTTCAAAGTCCAGAATTTAGCATTTTACAGCCAAGGCAAATTTAAGATGATAATCATCTCTGATTCTTCCGTGTTCTCAACTAAGTGTGATTCTGAATAATCGTATGTGTTGTATCTCTACCTGCAAAAACCGGGTACCCAAAGAATAGAAACAAACATTTTGTCATTCATAAAATGCTAACTGAGGGGATTAATATTAGGCACTAATTGAATGCATAAGCTCATTCATGTTTGCTCTAATAGAAATGTCCAGGGTATAACTGGCAAGTTTCACCACAAAGATGAGTTAGTGGGTTAAAAGCTACAAAGCCAGGTCGGATTAGAGACACAATTTCAAAATCCCACTGAAATCCCTGAGCCAGATGCTGCCTGGAAGTTGACAAAATCATGTGTCCAACCCACAGGAGGCAGAACAGGAACGTGAGGAAATAAGGGAAATACAGTGATAAATTATTTTAGTCCAAACCTTTATTTTAACAGCTTTTAATAAAACACCTTTATATTTTGGCCTCTTTTCCCAAAAGAGCAGAAGGTTGTTCCTGTCCTGTAAAATCTCCTTTTGTAGCCACTTTCAGCTAAATTTAGGAAACATCTTACTGAAAATGAAATGTCTGTTTTATTGAATCTGATATAAAAAGTCATAGCACAGTTGAGGAGAATGGAAGGATTTTAAGAGAATCAGTCAGAAGGAAAGTTAAAAGAAGTAAATGTGTGTTCCCCTTGGAACAGGTCTTTTTTATTTACCCAACAAGCTAACAGGTATATTAACAGGAAGTTTCATAGAAGTTTATAGACTAAGTCCAACGAACTGATAGTAAAATCACTGAAAATTCACTGTGGTATTTTGTGAAATGGCAAAGTGACACATTGCCAGTCTGGGATTTTAAGCCTGGGAGCAACACACATGCCCAAATCTATGAAGACATTTCTTATACTGCAATGAAACTTATGGCAGTTTCATCTGAAACAATCCTTCCTTAGACTGCATTCTTAGTGGGAAAATAGAAAGTCCTCTGATTCTCCCTCGTCCTTCTCTGTCTAAAAATTTTATCTTTACAAAACAGAAACTCTTACAAGAGAAACAGCGAGGTGGATTGGGTGACCAGTCAAACAGTTCAAACAAGGAATTTCAAATATTCACCTTCACAAAATGGTTTGCAATCATAAAGTGAAGCATTTCGCAAGACATAGTCAAAGGTCAAATGCAGAAGCAAATTTGTTTACAAGGAGAGAATGTTCCTTCTTTAATGACATTAAATGCTAAATGTAATTGCAGTGAAAACTGGTGAAACGCTAAGATAGCATTACTGGATTTTAGGATCAGAAATATAATGAGCACGTGATAGTTAATAAATAATTACATTCCCAAAACCCCAATTAAATAAAAACAAGAGTTCAGGACATTATAGGTAATAACAATTGCAAATGTATTTCAAAATTATTAGCTTCTCTTCCTGCCCATTAGTCATTTTCTGTGTGTACCTACTTACAGTATTCTCATGTGTTCAGAGATTTAGTTCTATGCATTTCCAGAAGTTGAACCATAGTTAGAAAAACTCTGTAGAGTTTAAACAATAAAAACAAATTCCCTTATATGCAACAGAACAGTGGGCTTCTTCCAGGGTCCATCAGACAAAAAAGAGTTTCCAAAATATATTGCTCAGTGTGGAATATTTTTTTTCCAACCATATCTTTTATGGCTGAAATCATGAAACACTGGAGAAACGTCATTAATGATTCTTTTCGGCAAAATAACTTTTAATGACGTCTCTGGTTGTGCTTCTTTTCTTTACTCCAAACATGACTCACTGTTCTGAGCCTTCATTCCACTGGAGAAACACACAGCACAGTCCTGGTGGTGCAGTGACAGGTCATGAACAAAAAGTTCTCAGCTGAAGAAAATTCTCAGTGCTTCCATTTCCGTTTGCACTGTGGTGAATTTAGAATTGATGGTGCCTCGCGCTGGCAGATGAAACACTGCACGAAGGCTTTAATCCCCCTTCCTCCCACTGAATCGCAGAAATTTAAAGGTTGCTTAATCAGAAATCAAAATGCATTACAGGCCTGGGGTGAAGAGTTGAGAGCAGCAGTGGTGTAATGTATTTACAGCCACACTCAGCTTGGCACGTGGTCCCCTGGGGATTTGGTAGCGCACTCCTGAGCAACGGGGATGAAAGGACAACAAGGGGACATCTAATCCCTCTCCTTGCCCAACGCCTGTCCAGCTCCTGATAGATATCTGTCTAATACCAGAGATTCCACTGCCTCCCTGGGCAATCTATTCCAGTGGGCTTCATTATCCCATCATTAGCAAATTTATCCTCACGTCTCACCCGAATCTCTCCTAATGCAGCCTAAGCTCATTACTGTTTGTCCCATTGCCATGGACACAGAGAATTTTGCTTTCTACCACTTGAAAGCTGCAGCACTGTCCTCTCATGCCACACACAACCCCACAGTCAGATCACATTTTCTCTTGTTCTTGCTCTCCCCTCGTGTCTGCTTTCCCTCATCTTTCACACAGTGGGGTCTTAGCAGTGGAAAGGATTGTGCTGCACGTTTTGTAGGCTGTGTTTATTCCTTCTGGCATATTTTGTCCCAGTGGCTGACACTGTTGATTCCTGTCCAGTTTGCAATCCTTTAAAACCTGCAGATCTTTTCTATAAGTCTGCTACGTAGTGAGTGATTCTCATTTAGGATACATACAGCTCATTTGCTTTTCTGTTTAAGCGTAGAAACTAATATTTATTTTTATATTTGTTTGCTTTGTTTCTCTCCTTCACAGAAGGATCACTGACAACAGCGATGAACTTCATTTCAACAGGGCTAGATTGGGCATTTCCCTGGAATTACATCAAATCAACACTTAAACAAGTCCTAAATCACTACTGGAATGTGCAAACTTGTGTAATGTAAAAATGAAACCCCATTCTAGCTTGAGCTAGTAATACTAAGGAATATTACTTTTTTTGTCTACACCAAATCTTTATCAATATTTGTTGACAAGATGGAGAGGTTTGTGAGATTCTGCAACTTGCTTATTTTTTCCCCATTTAAGGCTGAGATACAAGTATATGAGCCACAAAAGAAATAAGGAGAGATAAACCTATTTTCAATAAAGTGGGAAGAAATTCTCACTGATGATTTTAGTCTAATATTGTTTGTGTAGCTGCTGAATTTGGACTGGATTTAAATCAACAACAAGTGATTCCANATCAACCAACACAGCTTTAAGGAATTGTTAAAAGCAGCTGACAGAGTATTGATAAATGTGACAATCGTCTTCAAGACTTGACAACCATTAGTAGCTTTCAGTGCTGTTTAAAGTTATTCTGCAGTAAAGGTAGCCAAAAAATGGATCTTTCAGAATTAAAACTTTTAAAAATATACTTTCATGATTTGCTTATTTAATATCTGCTAAAATAGTTAATGGTAGAAGGCAGAATTTTAACTTTGAAAGGCTTATTTGTGAATATTTCTACTGTGCAATATCTATAGCTTAAACTCAACGCAAAATCACAGCACTTTTTTTTTGAGTTTTGTTTTATGCCTAGTTGTTAAAAAAATGCACAGAAAATAATGCTGCTATATTGAAGTTTATAAAGATGCTTAAATAGTAAATAAATGCATGCAAATAGGTACTTTTTACCATTGTGTCAAAATCTAAGCATTTCATGGGATCATCTAGAATGTTATGATTGTTAATACCCAAGCAGTTGTGAGGTTAGCTACTGAAGTTCAGATATTTAGCACAGACAAGATGAGAATCTATCTCCTGGGCTGCGATAGGGAGTTCTAATTTGTATATTACACACAAAAACCCCTGCTCCACACTACAAACCAAACAAACAGCACCAGACTTCGCTCCTTGGGCTTGAATGTCTAATTCCACTGAGGAAAACTCTAGAGCAATCCAGTGACTCAAAGGACAATAGGTGGTCCCAGATATAATGTCTTCAAAAGCTTTAATTGACATGTTTTCAGTGTGCTATCTCCTTCAAAATTGTCTCAAAAGTCATTGCTAATACAGTGTAAGAGTATGAAAAATATGCTTCTTTGTAAAAACTCATAGAAAAATGCATCTCTCTGCTGAGGAAGGGATTTTGTTCAAAAGAAAAAAGATTATGCTAATTCTCTGTGCGGTCTGCTTCACCAAACCATTGTGTCAAAGACCCCTGGAAAACCTATTCTATAAAATCTCTTCAAGAAACCTCACACATATTATTATTCCTGAAGTATCTGCAACAAAGCTTCTAAGATGTCAGGGGATGCACATTAAATCCTGAGTTTAATTAATCCCAACCATTATACACTTCTAACTGTAATTTTTTTGCGTATTCCTGTTCTGACTTCAGATGTGAATAGCATGTGCCACAGCAGTCGCTGTCACATTGGTGCATTTTTTAGGCAGTCCCCATGGAATGTGTTGATGTAGGTCCTTCAGGCTTCCAGCTGTTTTTTCCAGCTGTTTTTTTTTTGACAGCTGGAGCTGCAGGTCCCTTTAAGTCCATGAAGACACCCTCCTATGCAGAAATATTCTGGCCAAAAATCCAGTTCTCCTCCAAGGACACCCCTCCTAGTTTTTCATCAGCCTGGTTCAGTAAATGGGGTCAAACTGTAGCTCTTTTCCACCTGTGGCCTCCATTTGGTTGTCAGAGAATGGCAATATTCCATTTTAGCATGTTTTAGTCTCATGATAGTCCACATGGTTTTGTGAAAATGGGCCTTGGGAGATAAACATAATTTTATTTGTTGGTTGGATGATGCATCTGGCTAAGAAAAATAGCACCCTACAGTTTTTTTAACTTAGATTCGACATTGGGAATAAAAGTAATTTTTAAAGAACTGCAGAATTGGCTGATATTAAAGTACTTGACAATAGAGAATTTTTATTGACAGGAGAGACATGTGGCGGAAGTCTTACAGAGCTGTATGGATCACGCAGAAAGATGTTTCCAGTCATATAAAATATTTTCTTTGTGTTTTATATGATTGAAAACATGGCCAGTTGCAAGCATGGATGCACTCAGGAAAAAGGAGGATGGGCTGCAGCACAAAGGGAGTGTGACATATTCAGGTAGCAGCATGAAAAAGACTCATTTTGGTCATGTCAAAATTCTGTTAGGGAGCACAAATGGAATTTGTGTCTAATTTTAGGAGTCTGTTGGGCAGTTGAAGACTGTATAGAGAAAAGTTGTCGGGGTCTTCTGGAAGGAGTAAATGTCTATATACTGCAAAACAACATCACTGGATTTCTTCAGGGGTGAGTGCCTTTCTGGAAAATGCATTAGTCAGAGACTGATTACACTTTAATTACATGCTTTTTGGAAATGGGAGATCAAATTGGATGATCAAGTGAACTTTCCTGCCCGTAAGATGTCTGAAAATGAAGTTTTAATGGGTAACTAATACAAAGAGTAGAACGACATTTGATTACGTTCTTTTTTTTTTTCCTTTTGTGTTTCTTTAAGCTGAAATAAAAACAGAAAAGCTTTGAGGAAGACTCACATTTTATGTTAGATAAAGACAAAGGTATTTGCAGCCCTGGTATCACTTAAGACATTGCACCTGACAGAGACAACCAGCACAGGGTATTTTTCTTTCCAGTACTTCACAGCTTTCTGTGTATTTCTCTCCTCAGCTGTGCCAAGTATCACTTTATCTTCCTACTTAGATGTTTTCCATTCTGTTTTAAACTACAGTGTCTGTTGTTCTAATAACTTAAAGTTATTGATATTTTGATTTCTGAGGCATCATTAGCAAGACGGTGGATAAAGGTAGGAATGGCTGGAAAAGTGTCTATTCCCTTAGTAGCCTCAGAAACAGGAAAAAGAGCTGCTTGAAGGGAACCTGTTTCATGATTCATGAGAGCATCTCAACGTCTAAGCATGTGAAGTGTCAGGATTTAGAAATACATAGGTGATAAGTAAAAAAGAGTAACTCTAATAGAGGGGTAGAAAAAAGAGACTTTATTTTGGTGCCTTACTTGCATCTTTCATTACTCTTCCATGACTGGATTTCAAATTTATAAAAGCATGTTTACCGTGATTTTTTAAACAACTTTTTATGTCTCTAAACCCCCTTTTAAAACTTTTTAAAAATATACGTCTGTTTGGTTTTGCTTTAAAAGAAATACTGAGCAAAGAGAATTATCACAGAAGGTCTGTACCTGTAGTGTGTTACTATGATAACTACTAAAATCTTTCCCTGCTGAAAAAATTGAGTGCCCAACTGGACCTTTTAGCATTATGTCCTCCTTAATATTTCATATTGCAGTAATCTCTACTGGCAGAAGATCAGCAGCTCCAAAGGCTCATCACGTTATTATAAATGGCACAATATGGCAAAAAATCAGTTTTATTTGTAAAAGGACAAAAAAAACCCAAACAAACAAACAAAAAAACCACCTGAGTGGCTCTCTCAGAGGCATCCATGAGTTGTGCCATAATCAGGACTCTGAATATTTATCCCAGAATGTCCCTGCCTGCATGTGGGGAGCATTCTCATTCCTTAGTCTTCTTAAATAGTAATGACAAATTTACTGGTGGCTTAAAATTTGGCTGTTTTGAAAGAGCATTTGTGGAGCTATAACATTTTGCTGTCCCTGATGGGGATAGTGGAGCCTGCTTGCCTCCAGCTGTCAAATAATGCATTAATCAAGTTCAAGTCACAGAAGTACTCAAGACTCTCAGTAGAGAGATTCTGTTGGTAGTGCCAAAATATTTTTTGTGTTTTACAAATAAATGAAGATTAGTATAAGTCATAAAAAATTAGAATCCTATAAGATTTCTGCCTAATCAAGGGTCCACTGAAATGAATAGAAATAAAGTAGGGAACTGACAGGAATCAAATAATTGTACTGAATTTGGGGGTGAGGTCAGTGTGGTGTTCAAACAGTACCTCATTCCATGCTTGCACAAAATTCATTCTCTAATAGCACAACATTTGCTCTGTTTGTACTGATTTTGAGTATTCCTCTAATATTATTTGTTTTCCTGATATCAAGTCACCAGCTTTAAAAGGATCATCTCTGCTGTCAGCCACAGTTTGGTGTTTTGAATAAACCTCCAGACGGACCAAGCTCCTTTCTTCCCCAGCACAGCTGAAAGTAAAAAAGCTGAAATGAAACAGAGATACTGCTTTAAAGAACAACCAAGAAAAATCCCTCTTGATTTTCAGCCAATTAGTGATTCTGGTGGGTTTGCTTTTTGAAAATATTTGGAAATGGCAGTGCTTAAAGCAGCACAGATGACTGTTTTGCATGACCCCCTCTCTTCACCTTTCTGAATACTTCGTGTAGCTGAGATGCTGCTTGCAAGGTAAAGTTAAGAAAAAGCTGAGATATAACCAGATGATGGATGTACTAAATTATAAGAGGCGGTTTCCTTAGAGATTTTAATAAGTGAAAGGCAGTCCCTGCTATGGGACTAAAATTCTGGCAGCATGGCAACGGGAAGAAGGCAGTGCCGGGAGGAGAGAGGTCAGTGTTAAAAATGATCAGGGCTCCGAGATCACCTCTCTGCAGGCACTGCTGTCCCAAACCAGCCCCACCTGGAGGCTCCAGCTGAGCCTGGGACCTTGCCCGGGCTGGTGGTGAGGGAGCAGCCAGGGCAGGGAGTATGTGAAGGCAGAGGACAGGGGAGAGGAGCAGCTGAGAGCAGCCAGGCTTGGGGAGCAGCTGCCCTGTGACAGCAGCTGTGGCCCTGCTGCCAAGCCACACCTGGGCTCAGGCTGGGGGCTTGCCAGCAGCAGTAGAGGGTCAAGGCTCAGGGCAGCCGTACCTGCAGCCCAGCTGGGGCAGGGAGTTGGGGCAAGGACCTGTGCTGAAGCCAAGCTCCCATGCTGTGAGTGGAACCCTCTGGTGAAACTGGTCTGGATGGGTAAGGGTTACTGCTGCACTTGGGAAGGAGAAAAATAACCCCAGAGCTCCCAGATTTGCAGCACAGAGACCTTTCTGAATAGCAACATTACAAGCTCATTGATATTCCAGTAGCTCATACTCCCTAGATCAGGGCCTACAGTGCTAATTAAAATAAAATCATGACTCCATGGTGCTTGCAGTCTACATAAATGAAGTCGGTGAATAGTGGGTAAAAAAGGGTGTTGCCTGTCCCACTTTGACTGAAAGGAGATGCAGAGAAGAGCCTTTCTTACCCTGACACAGGTCAATGCCAGCTGCAGAACTGTGCAGTAGGTTTTTAACCTCTTCCTTATGAGGCTTTCCGCTGGGTCTTGCTCACTCTGTGAGAATGGGAGCACAGAGCAATAGAGGGGAGATCTTGGGCATCATCTTCAGGCTCTGCATCCAAGTGACAACCATAAATCATTTACATGGTCCGCCAATAGTTAAAGGACTGTGTTTTGTTACTGGAAAGTCCTGTTTGAATTTTTTTTTTTTTTTAACCTTTCCACAATAGAGACTTAATTTCTGTAGAAATAGGATTTGGGGCTGTTTCCCAGTCGAAGGTTTCCTGGCAGCAGAAATGTGTGTGGCTACCTCAACATTACCTTATAGTGGTTAGTTACTAGTGTGAATCTCTCTGGCATAACTGGAAAATCCCTGCACATAGTTTCAATTATGAAATAGGAGATGGTTTATATTAGAAAGTAGAATTCAGTTGCAGTTCTATAAATGTCCTCTGAACTCAACATGAATGACTTTTTCCACTCAACAGGTTGAGTTTTAAAATTGTGTGTGCATCACTGGTTTTGAATATTCCTTTTGTCCCAGTGTTTGAAAGAAAGACTTTATAGTTCAAGCAATGTGAAAATTTGGGGTTTTTTTCAGAGAACAATGAGTTATCTGAAGAAAGTTGGTGCAAATTGAGGCAGATGAAGGAAAAATTTCCTACTGTTCAGGCCTTTTGTGTTTTGGAGAGGAAGCTCAAGGTTAGGACATGTGAAATGGCAATTTCTTTGAAGGAAACTTGTTCTGAGGCTCTGGGTATGAGTGGGTCCCACCTTTTGGTGCAGCTCTAGTGAAGTCAGCAGGTTTCTATTTTGTACCAGCACCAGAGCTGTAGAAGTTTAGTTAAATTTCATTGATTATTGACTTTTTCTTCCTCCGTGTAAGAGGTATTTGTTAGGATATAAATCATATGCTACTACAGTGATGGGTACCTTAAAACATGATTTATGTATAATCCATCATTCAGAAAAGAGTAGAGGCTACACAGATGACTTGGGATTAGAAGTAATTTACCCATTGTGTTTATAATGGCAAGAATAAATCTGTCACTATCTAATTGCCTCCTATATATTTGCCAGAATTTTTCTGACTTTGTATCTCATAGCACGTCCCTGTTTCCATAAATAGAAATAATTTGCTTAAGCTCTTTCCTTCTGAATACTTTATTATTCAGCTCACTGTCTGTGTTGGTTTTCACAAAGTCTTAATCAGATATATCAGTCTCTCTCTGGATTGCCTTTCACCTATTCCATATTTGTGCGCTTTTTTTTACCTCCCGCAAGACTCCAAGTAAATTTTCAAATTAAGGGTTTTATTCTTTAACTTTCAGACTTTGTCAAATATTATTTCTCTTAAAAAGAAAACAGAAATTTCTATGTTGTGTGTATGTATATGCAGCAGTAATGAGCACAGCCACTGGCAAACTGTTTCCCTGCCCCAGAATGTGGAGTAAAGGATTTGGTTCACCAGATAATTTTTTCAAACAGTGTTAGGAGTTAGGAAAAGAAAATTAGGAAACTTGATGAACTGGTAGATGTGGTAGACTTGGCAGTGCAGAGTTGATGGTTGGACTTGAGGATCTTAGAGGTTTTTCCAACCTTATCTGTTCCATGATTCTGTGGCTCGTTCAGAGTGTGATCCTCAAGTGGATCGTACTTAGGGCTGATCCTGAAGACTACTCAACATCTTAAAAGTGCTTGTATGCTACACAGAGGAACATTAATAATAAAGCAGAGAATGATGTGTGGGGAAAGAAAAAAAGAAGGGGAGAAACAACTTGAAAGGGACAGAGGGAGGAAGGGAGGGAAGGAGATGGACTGGTGGTTTTCTTTCAAACGTGTTGACCATGATTGCCCTCAACCAAAATTTTTGAGGAGATCTAATTTTCATCTGTATCTTGTGGAATTCAGCTTCTTTGCATGGAAAAGTAACACAGCTATGCTAAGTGTCTAAGGCAATGATCCTTTACTTAGATGGTCTCCAGGTACTGACAGTGGAAGTTGTCCAGAACTTGAGTCCATTCAGTTGTCAGAGGGTGTCCATTCAGAAATATTCAGCCCCTAAAGAGAGCTGCCCTTGCTGTGGTTTTGTGCTACAATTGATGAACAGCAGTTTATCAGCTGTCCAGGGGGAATTGAGCACACGCTCAGGCTGTGCTACATCAACCGCCAGCTGTTTGTTCAGCCTGATCAATAGTCTCTGTGTGCTTCTTTGTACTTGTCTGGCTGCACTTCTCTCTTGTATTCCTCTCTTCTCATTCATGGATGGTGAACATTTTGGAATCAGCTCCACGTGATAGAGATCTAGTTTGGTTTTGGGACTGGAGTTTCCTTATCCATGCTGCAAATATTTGTGTCTACCACAGCAGGAGGATGAAAATGGCAGGGGTAACAATAATAATATGCCTAGATCTGGAGGGGGATCATATGTATTAAATCTGACCGGGTTTCATGCTCTATGTATGACTGAGTCCATCTGTTCAAAATGCAGCTCGTGTATAGTGTTGTATTCCTTTTTCAGAACCAGTGACCAAGCTGACAACATTCACACTGCTACTTCATAATAAGGTGTCACATTATCCTCCTCCAGCTATTTCACACCTCCAGCTATTCCCTTCAGGAAGATTCCAAAATGAAATTAGTGTGGGGGTCAGGAAAGATTATCGCGGTAAAGAAGCAATGAAAAATGTTTGAAGGAATGTTAACCAGCACTTTACACCTCTATTCCCTGAGGCAGTGCAGCGATCACACACAGTACACATTTATACCAGTTCAATACAAATCATTCAGAGTGGCCTGGGCACCACGTTGAGAAGAAGAATGGAAAATACATAACATACATAAAATTATAATAAACTATCATAATGTGGACAAAACTGAATCTATCAAGACAATCATTTCCATATATTCCACTGAGCTGTTCCTCCACTCCTCACTCAGGGATAAATGTCAGAGCCCTGGAGAGCTACTGAGTGCAATTTGCCTTAGGTAGCCCACTGTAGCTGCCATTCTCTCTCCCAATATAAGCAGGTACTTCTGAGGATTCCGACCTCTGGATCTGCAGACACTGCCAGCTGCCTCTCTGTTGTCAAAATGATTGACATGACAGATAATGTCAATCCATCTCTTAGAGTCTCCTTCATTAAAGAGTCCACATTTCCAGAGTGAACTCATTTAGGGTTTGTTTTAAAGTGTTGCAAGATTTTCTGTAATCCTACAAATCCAGACCATCTCCTAGTGGGCAGGGGTGCCACCCACTAGGTCAGGTTGTTCAGGGCCTCATATAACCTGTTCTTGAACCCTTCCAGGGATGAGAGAGCCACAGCCTCTATGGGCAACCTGTTCCTGGGTTGGGCAACCCAGGTGCAGCACCTTTATTTACATAGGAGGTCAGAAATTTCGTCTCTCACCTAAATTTTGTCTCATAAAGCCATTTCAGCTCTGTATGTAGGAGGGATTGCAGGTTTTCAAATTTCATCCTATTCCTGTAGAAATTGCACTCTGAATATTTAACAGTTTTGTGGGGGTTTTTTTGTTTGTTTGTTTGTTTTGTTTTTGTTGGTTTTTGCTTGTTTGTTTGTTTTTTGTGTTGTTTTTTGTTTTTTGTTTTTTGTTTTTGTTTTTTTTGGTCAGAATTAAATATGCTGGAAAAAGCAATATGCAAGTTTAAAAATCTGGCTATATCTTAGCAACAAAAATCCAATGAACCACACACACACACATCCTCAGATACACAAAGAACCCCGAAACCAAACCAAACCAACAAAAACACATCCCACAAAACATTCCTGACAAGCACCAACTTTCACATATTCAAACCAGCTGCAATGAGCTTGTACGTCACAGGAATTCCTTTTTTATTCCTTGAGAGCCATTGCAGTTCTATTGCCATAAAATTAGTGTTGGAGTTTTTTTAACCAATCTTGTTTCAGCAGTCTGGTAAATCTTACCAGGTGGTACTGGAAGCCTAATTCATCAATCGAAATAGTAAAGTGGATTTTGTTTATTTATCTATTGGGCTGAGGTTTATTTGTCTAGAAGAGTTAAACATACACAGGGAGAAGAACTGTAAAATAATATGTGAGGATTTGGCCTACTGGCTCCCATTAACTTCAACAGGAGTCATGCAACCAAAGCCACAAATCCCACTTTAAATATATACTGGGGAGGGATCAGGCTTAATCTGGGCAATGAACCTGAAACTATAAAAATGTCAAGACTTTGAAGAGTTTTGGGGTAGTAAACATGCTTATAAGAAATACTTAAACGTACTTATCAGAAATTAGACAAAGGTGTGATGTTAGTGCAGACTCTTTCCTCGTGACAAAAATCTCTTTTTACTGTTATCTTTCCTGTATCATTTAAAGCTTCCCTTCCGTGAGGCTGGTGGCTAAGTGCAAGTTTATAATCTCCTTTTCACAGCTGTCATGCACAAATAGATACACGAGAATGTCTTATGTTTATCCTGTTGACAAGCTGCAGCTGGACTGCAGATCACAGCAGGTATTACAAGTGAGCAGCGTGTTCATAGCTGTATCTTGCACCTTTAGAAAAAGGATTATGCAGGCCCTTGACTTCAATTATACTGCATTTTTTTTACACTTCAGAGCTTTGGTAGAGTCAGCAAGCAAGTTAGAATACTGGGAGTATTTAATATGAAAAAAGAAAAGTGAGATTGTGTCAGTTTCTTGACCCTCTAGTCTACCTGACCCATCCTTTCCACTCCTGTATATAAACACCAAAGTAAACTATTCTGTGTAATGGTGAAAAAAATCCAGGCAGATGAAATATTTAGGTGGGAAACTTTCAGTCAAGATGCAAAACATTCAAGGTATTTTTCAGGTTATTTGAATATATGCTTCTACGGTTTTTATGCTGATGTCCAAATTCCTCCGGGTCTCCTCCTTTCACTGCCCAAAGATTTGCGGCAGCTACTGTTAGTGTTAACTCCATTGTAGAGCCTTAAGTATAAATCCTGTTTATTTTTCTGCAGGTCTAACTCTTCTAACAGAAGTGTTACAGCCACCCTGTGAGAATAGTTACAGCTTTTTGGTAGCTTGTGCTTTGATGAGATTCTGCAAAGGTCCCCTCCAGGGAACTGTGGGTCACTGCGTGGGCACGCCTGGAACCTGCTGTGTTCAGGCAAGGAGCAAAGGATTGAGATGTTTTAGATCATTTTTATGTGAACTGTTGGTTGCTGGACTCATTCTAAATGGAGAAAGAATGAAGTTAACTTAAAAGCTGTTTTTCCAAGCAGTGTGAAAAACTGAATCCAGGCGGACGGTTGCCACTTTTTAGCAGTAAACCTGTTCTATCTTCTCCTTGAAAGGAAGGATGCTTCAGCATAAGGAAAATTTGGGATATAACTTAAAAAAATGGTAGCAACAAAAAGCTGAAAGCACCAAGCAGTGGAAAACTCTATTTTCTTGCTCACAAACCCCTGTATTTGTAGATGAAGAGAACTCTTAAAGTTATAAATTAAATTCATCCGTCACTAAGAGTGCCTCAATGCCTTGTGTAAAGTAAGGAGGTACAGAGCATCAGCAGGAGTTGCAGAATTGTGACCTTTTACTGAACAAATGAATCCAAAATCCCAGACTTACCCAGCACATCACACCACCCTGCCCGTGTGTGTTCACTGTGGCAAGCAAGGCCCTCACAATAAATCTACAAATACAGTCTGGCATCAAAAATGTTCTCAATAAACACCCAGATTTTACAGCACTCAGCTCTAGCAGCTTGCATTTACCAGCACGTCAAGTGCTTATGGTTGTTTCCTCCTATAATTACTTTGGATGACACTCTATGAATAAATGGAAGGAGAATCTTACTGACAGTTAAATCAGAAAGTTTATAGAATGATACATTATTCTTGGTAAAGAATTAAATGCAAAGAAAAGATAGTGAAGCAAAAGAGTTTGTGATTGCTAATGAACGGTGCGCTCAGGCTATGTTTGACTTTGACGTGTCACTTTAGACACGTCACAAGACACCACTTTAATATTACATTCAAAAGTTCATTTGCATTCAAAGCAAAACCCACATAGGTGACCGTGACTAGATTCGGAATTGTAATGTACATCTGTGTGTGCTTGGCAGGCTGCAGGCCCTGAGATTTGACTCCTTGCTGCTGCAGTGACTGGCCCGTGCATTTCATCCACGGCAAATGAAGCACCTCAGCAGTTCCCTCAGAACTGCCACTGCTGTGAAGACTGTCCTTGTTTCAAGTTCCTGGAAATTAGGCGTAGAGTCTGCCCAGAAGGTGGAAGAATGGGCACTACGTCAGGAACAATAGTAGTCTCCCATTCCTGTCCAATACTCAGGAAATCATCTCACCACAGAAGCTAGTTCAGATTTTTATTGGAAGCAGTAACTCCTCCAGACTTTTGGCCTCCTCAGAAATGTTTGTTTCCTTCTCAAGCTTAACACCAACTATTACTGGATCCTAAGAGATTGTTTGCCTTGGGCCATTAATAATTAAAACAGCAGATAAATAGACAGCAGCTGCCATGAAACATTTATTAAGATTTTTTCTCTGTGGATCTCTAACTAAAAAGCCCAGTCTCTGGATTTTTGATTTGTTTCAATTTATCAGAAAAGATTTGGGTGCAGGAGCAAATAGTGATGTTATCCTTCCAGCAGAGCTGCTGAGAGGAACTGTGTTAAGGCAAGAGGCTTTGTGGTCACCAAAGGGTTTTCTTCATCTTGTCAAATAGGTTTCAGTCCATCAAACTAGAAGAATCAAAATTTTGTAGCTTTTTCGTTGGTTTTTTATTTTTTTAATACCACTGGGAGATTTCCTCATTAAAAGGAAATGTAGCCTTACTTTTCTGTGCAACAGCAGAGATTTAGGATAAATTAAGTTAACAGGGTCTTAAAATGAAAATTTTATAACCTTAATATTTCTGTTACTGGCATGTTGTGCATAACAACATCCAATAATATCATTAGAGAGGAGAGTTAAAAATGAGTAGGCTCTAAAATTCTCTACTTTGTACTTTCTTTTCTGTTTATTTTAGTTTCTAGCATGTGCTTCCAATCTTAGTTTTTTATACAGTTGTTTCTAGGTTGTGTGCTGCATAGTCTGTTTGTGACAACTGGATTTTGAATCAGGTCTATCAGGGGATTTTTTAAAAATGATGTCCCAGTTTTCTTTTGTTTTCTGTTTTGAAGATTGTCTTCCACGTCTCCCAAACCTCTTTCTGCAATACCCATGAAATGAAAGCAGTGACAGCCCCGTTTCACCCCACTAAACCTTTGCTTTCATGAAACTGAAGCACAGATTTTCCCTGGAGTCGACAGGTGGCTTAATGACTTAAAAGGAGTACCCTGTTCATAAGACTTCGGAGGTATTTGATGTGTTCCTGAATGTCAGCCCTATTTGACTGTTTAGGTTGTGTTTATGATGCACAGTTTTTGTCCCAGTACTTGAATTATAATTTAGTTACTCTTTAAACCTTTGCCCTGTGGAAGCCATGAATTCCCTGATAGCTACAAACCAGGATTTTTCCAGATCCTACACAACTCCTCCTCAGTGTATGTGCCCGTGCCTGAGATTAAAATATGAATCTTTGGCAGTCCTCTTGCAAGCTCTGAGACTAATTTAACAGAGGTGGTAAAAGGTTTAGTGCAGCTTTAATGCTCTTTCATCA
>VYZQ01049959.1:63156-78392 GCA_013400655.1 Mystacornis crossleyi
AAGCTAAATATGACAAAGTTGTATTTAAAAGAATTCTCAGTTACTTCATTGAACCTGAAATCTCTCATAACCCCAGCTCTCATTTGTAGGAAGCATTTTGTGACTCTTAAAAACTGTGGATGGCATAACCTTTTAAAAACACTAGGCTTTTTTTAAAACTATAAAACACAGCTGGGTGAAGATATAAAGCAAATCAGCTGTGTCTAGCATTAGACCCAAACGTACTTTTAGAATCACAGCCTATAAATGGCTGAGCTTTGGGGAGACACATTCTTCCTTCTGCTCTGGGCATTTAACGACTGTGCCCAAGTAGCTGAATGCCCGGTGAACAGCCACAAATCCTTTCTCTTTTTGTGACACAGGTGATGGGACTTAGGTTATTGCAAATATACTTTCCCAGGAATGAAAATTCCTTTGCAAAATGTGCCTGGTTCCAGTTAGAAATCCTCAGTGAAGAAAAGCGCTGTGCCACATCCATCACCCTGGGTCCGCCCAGATGGTTGGAGCATATGGCAGCAGTGAAGTTGCCACTGTGGTGCCCCTGAGTCCCCAAGTCATGTGCCCAAACGAAGATGTTGCTCTCTTTACTGAGCTGGCCTTTAAGGGAACAAGCAGAATTTCCCTTCGGGTGTCATCTGCTAATTTTGGCTCCCTATAAACCACCAGCAGACTGGCTTCAAAGGCAAGCATGCACTAAGACAGGGCTTCCCCAAGGGGCTTTATTAGATAAATTATTTTAAATGATTCTGGCCAGGAGAGGTCTGATGAAGACAGATGGCAAAATGGAGGAGTCTCTTTCCAAAGAGAAGGGATTTTTTTTTTTTTTCAAGTTTTGCTGCAATGCCCTTGTGTTTCTGGGAAAGATTTACGAACTGGGTCTGCACAGAAAAAAAAAAAATCGTAATTGTTGGTAAACTCTCCCAAATTTTTATAATAGCACAGGGGTTTTTTTTTCATAACTATTATTTTTCTAAGAATGCTTTCGTTGGGGTGCATTTTTAGCAGGTGATATTAACCAACTGGGCCTGCATTAATGTGAGAGTTGGGAATATTGTCTCCCTCTTATGCACAACAGGGAAAGCAGAGATGAGGCTCCTTGCAGAACNAGTTTTTTTCACAACTATTATTTTTCTAAGAATGCTTTCGTTGGGGTGCATTTTTAGCAGGTGATATTAACCAACTGGGCCTGCATTAATGTGAGAGTTGGGAATATTGTCTCCCTCTTATGCACAACAGGGAAAGCAGAGATGAGGCTCCTTGCAGAACACAGTGCATGAGTCACCTTAAATGGGTGAAACACCAGAAGGAAAACTAATGAGCACAAATAATTACTGAAAATGGGTAATGAAAAGAAACACAGAAGGTAAGGCAAAGTGTAAAGCCTCTGTGTGAAGGAGGAGCACCACGAATTTAGCCTTGCACTGGGGAGGCTGAGTGCAGCGGCCGAGTGTGTTTGTGCTACTGCCCCTACACCAGGGTGAGAGCCCTTCTCTAAAGTATTTTCACAACTGATGATGAAATGCAGCGTTTCTCTGTGGGGTGGCTGACTCTCTCACTGTTACCTGGTGTCTGTGGCATGTCACCCACAAAGGGAGCAGGGATGAGCAGCAGCTGGAGCAGCCCAAGGTCTGCCCGAGCAAGGAGCGGACAAAGCAGAGGTGACTTGTTCACACGGCGTGAAGGATCAGTCAGGACTCACTACTGAAGGGTAACAGGAGGGAGCCACCCCTTGTGGCTCTCAGTACATCTCTGAGAGCATGAAAGGCTTCTGGCTGGGTATCACAGAACGGAGTCCTTCAGAAAAAACGGATACAAACGTTCAAGCTTTGGTTGTCTCTTCAAAAGGCAGGGCAGAGCAAGCCTAACTTCACGGTCTGGCATGTGCTTCTGGCACCATCTCCACTTCTCCCCTGAGCCTGCAGAGGAAAGCCTTCAGGTTGGACTCGTCCCAGAAAATTTATGTTTCACAAATATATGTTCTTATAATAAAATATTACTTGGCATTCAGACAAGTCCTCCTGCATGCTGTGTCTCATTTGCAGAAGACTTTATTGCTGGCTGCTGATCAAACTCTGTCTTTAGGATTTCTGCAGTGGGCTCACAATTAAGAACAAGTCCAAACCATAACGAGCGCTACAAATTATTCTGGGTATCTTGAACTTCATTATCTCATGCGAAACCTACTTTTTATAATATTGAAATAGTATCATAAAGAATATTGGATAGGAAATATTCCTTGGCAAACACTTTCAAAGTACATCACAGGAGTCATACCAAGATATCATAAATCTTTATGAGAGCAACACCACTTTATTTATAGTATAATTTTTCTAAATGGTGATAATTGCTGCAGTTAGTACCAGAGTAGGGCAATCTGTAAACTTAAAAAGCAAATTTAATTATGTTTTTAAAATTTCAAGCTATTTTTTAAAAGATTTTTAGTTGAAATTGAAAATATCATTTTGGTTTGGGTATGTTTTTTCTGTTTTTTCAATTGATACTTCATTTTAGAGTCATGTGCCTCAGGACTGTTCCTTGTAAACTTTGAGACACAGGAAAGAATGATATCTGCACTCTTTTCTGTTGTAAACACATAATTTCCCAGTCCTAAATTTTGTATTCTCTTCTGATTGCATGAAAATTATTGGCTTTGTTTTTTATTTGTCACCTGGGTGTTGCAAAGTGATAGCACCAGCTTGCCTGGCTGTGCTGCAAAAGGGAGAATTTTGTAGCTGTGTGAGGCAGATCCAAGCTAAAATAAAAAGTTGTCAGCTACATAATTCTGGGCTGATATTTTCTGAATTTCTCAAGCCTCGTGCTTGCCAAGGAGCCTATTTTTCAGGGAAAATTATTAGCTGAGTATTTACATTTACAGCATTTCAAATCCATCTGTTTTAACACAGGACCTTGTCGGAGCACACAGATTTTCCTGGAGCCCATTTTTTGTGGCATTTCAGGCTCACAGCCATGGAGTTCTCTGTTAAATCAAGCTCTCCACCTGTGCTGAAGGATCTTGGATGTCACCAGGTGGAAATGGACGTCCTAATATTGGTGTCAAAGCAAATGGAAAAGGGGACACAATATTTTATTATTTGCTTTGTTTTGGGTTCTTTTATTCCATAACTCAAAAGATTGGAAAATAGATCTTATTCAATACCAAAATCAATAGCTCAGGCACCTCCATTCCTCATGTTGGTTTTAGGAATGCAGCTGTTACTTGTTACAGTGCATTGGATTGAAAGAAAAAGACCAAAAAAGTAGACAATTGTTGTTTTTTAAGCTTGTTAAATTCTGACAAAAATCAGGCTGAGAGAAATTTGTTAACCATTATGATTTAAACCCCTTATTTTTATATTTGATAATTAATACCAGGCTGTACAAATACAAGGTACCATGTCTCTGCCTTTAACCAACTGCAGCTGCTTTAATATTTCAAAGAAGTTGCTGCTCTTGCTCTTGTAGAAAAGAAGTTCTGATAGTTTAATTTCCTATCCAGTGCTTATCACGAACTTCAGTTTTAGTTGCTTTTATATTTCCCACATCTTAGCACTCAGGGGTGAAATGTGCAGTGCAGAGGCTCTGCTTAAGGTGCAGTTGTTTGAGGGACTTCCAAATAAAATGTATTCAATGAAGATGTGTGTGTGCATGTATACATACATATATATATATATATACACATCCTTACACACCCACATTTATATATAAAAAATAGAGTAATAGCATGCTTCAGTTGTAAGGAAGCTACAATGTTCATCTAGTCCAATGCCTAGATGCTTGTTCNTTGTTTTGTGGTGTTTTTAATTACAAAAAAATATATTTATATTTTGTATTCATTTTGACTACATTACTGGGGACACAAAATCTAACTTGGGACCCAAAACTTACCTGTAATCAGTAGAATTTGAGACCATTTCAGTAGCTCTAACAAGGGTTTTACCAGATCATACATCATAGGTTTTGTATAATTCAAAGGTTAGGAGAAAAGGTCTGCTGCATCCATGTTATCTGATAAAACTAATAAATTATTTACCCTTCTGGATAAAATGCATTTTTTGCTTCATTTTTCAGGTACTTAGTAGTCGCTCCTCAGAAAAAAACCCATCTTTCTTCCTCACCTGCACACTTTATCTCCAAACTGATACATTACAGTTTAAAAAGATTGGTTTCATTGTTTTTATCTGAATCAATGTGAGTCATATCTTAGAGATATTTCTTCCCATTTTAACCAGTTTATAAAAAGGTATTAGAAGAAGAAGTTCCTGTGGATAAAAAGCTCAAGTATGTTGTCATAGTAGCTGCATGCCCACTTTCAGCATGGAGTATAAACCATGGGAATCTGGATTTCTTAAGAAACCTTCAGGAACTGAATGAACTCAACACCGAGCTTGGCAAATGCGGCAGGAACAAGGAGGTGCTGATTTTATCACTGAGTGCTTTCACCAAGGAGCCTCAGCAGCAAAATACCACACTGATCACTGGTTTGTGGTGGTTTCCTCAGTGGAACCTACACCTGGGAAGAAAGGTCTGCACAAATGAGTCTGGGCCTGAATGACGTGCAAAAGGAAATCCTACTAAGTGCAAAGCTGGATCTGGTCCTAGATTTAGGATAAAACATGAGACTCCTCATGTTCTCTGCCTTTAAATGAAGAGCATTGCTGAGGCACTCTTTCAGGGTAGATTATCTATGGTTCATGACATCTTTGCCTCTCCACCAGCTTCACCAGTCTTGATTTTCTGGGTGGAATGTCCCAAAATGCTGATGTTAAAGCATATCCCTGTGTGCACAGACAACCAGCTTGTGCTGTGGTGGTGGGGTTTGGTGCTGAACTGCTCCTCAGTGCCTGCCTCGATGCTCTGTGCCTCCAGCTATGCCTGAAATGGACAATCAGCTCTATCTATTTCAGCAAAGAGCCATTAGGAAACCCCGAATGAATACTTATTAGAAGTATTGTGTATGCAAATGTGTCTAACACTCTTCCTAGTAATGAGCCATGCATAAGTGCCTCCTGATGAACAGACTGCACAACCACGAGTTAGACTGAATGCTTCCAGTTCTGCTTCCAATATTGGTGTAAGTCAGAGTGGAGATCAGATTTTGCAAAGTTGGCAGCACCCAAATAATAAAGACTCTGCCAGCTGGGACTTTTTAACAGCGTATTCAACCTGTCTCAAAACATTGATATCAAAATAAAGGAATGGAAAACAGGATTAATTTGTGCTGTCCAGAGACCTGAGCAACCAAAAGACTGAATGCTCTGAAAACCACTAGCAGAGCTGAAAATTGGTATACCCAGTGCTTGATACAGATAGCCGAGCTCCAGCCCATGCCACCAGTCCCTCCATCCAAATGGATATGTCACCAGAGATACTCTCTGGCTAATATCATCCCCAGAAAAAAAGGCAGCTGCTGAGAGGGGTTTTGATACAGGCTGGGGTATATTGCAAATGGTTCTAAATATGGAGAGGAAAACGAGAAAAATCAAGGGCAGGACAATGAAGTCTTCACGGAGTGGAAGCGATTCTGTTGGTGCACAGCAGCTCTCAAGAATTCAAGTTTCATAACTGGTATTAAAACTGTAAGGCAGTGTGGGATTGTAATGCTGTGTAAGGGATCAAGGACAAACTTCAATCTAATTTTGTGTGTGTCCCACATACAAAAACATAGGATGAGAAGTGCTTTGAAGGCATCTTTGGATCTGTTGTTTCTGCAGCAAGAAATGTCACCTGATGATAAAACTCAGATGGGCACTTTCACCTTACAAAAAAAACCCTCATCCCCAGCAATTTATACCAAATTTAAAATCCAGTTCTGTACATCACTCTCACTAAATATTACATAAGATGGAAGGAGCTGCCACAGAGGAATTTTTTTTTTAATAATATTTTGTAATTTCCATGACAAGGCTCAATATGGCTGTTATATTCTGAGGGTGGGGAGAAACAGAACAAAACAAGAGGAGAGAAAGGCAATAAAAGGCAAGTCCTGCCAGTCAGCTAATTGTGTTTCTGTACAGAGAAAAGAGATTTCCAATGACACTGCTCCCAGGAGCACCAGCATGGCTTAAAAGCATTCTCCTGTTGGGTGGAAGTTTGTGTGCCTGTTTGATTGAGTGGAAGGAGCACAGGCGAGAAATGAGAACACAAATCCATGTTTTGGCTGCCACACGGTCAATACAGTAATAGGTCGGCAGAAACATCAAAACACAATCAAGAGCTGTCTTCAGCGCAGTGAGTGAGCAAAATTTGTTGGGCAAGAAGCCAAGGCAAAGGAGAAGAGGTCTTCTGTTGTTCTTGGAGCTCATCAAGAGGCACTAAAGGAGCAAACTGAAATCTCTTTCTGCTGAAACGGAGATCTGTGTTCAAATCTGCGTGTGCAGTTTCATTACGTGTGGCCTAACACAGCTGCCATGTTCTCTCCCCTGAGCTGAGGAAACTTTGGGGGCGAGGAAATTGATGGGGGGTGTGTATAAATAGTGCTCATCCAGTTTGTGCCACACTGCAACACTGTCGGGGTAGTGTGTTTGGGGTGGGTGCAATACTCAGGAATATTAAAGCCAAGAGTCATTGCAAGTAAACGGTTAAAACCTTATATAAATCTTTTGCAAATGTTGCTTTGCTCTAAAAACACAATAGTTGTGAGCACCTGAGAACTTCATGTCTATTTTTTAGTACTTTCCTTTTGTGAAAGACAGGGAAATAGTCTCCAGTGTTCAGCTCTGAGAAGGAACCATAAAAGTTTATACAAGCAGCTTAAAACATTATGTCCACATGCAAAGGACACACATGTGAAGTTCCGTATGTCTGCACCTTCCAATACTGAAAACAAGTACCCATATTTCAAAAGGACTTTGTGATAGTCCTTTAATGTTAGATTCCAAATCATATTTCATGTTCCAGTATCTGTCTTTACACTCACTATCCGTCGTGAGATAAGTTTAAAATGACAACACTCTGATAAAACTTAACACAGAAAGAGCAAATCACTTTCTCAAGCAATGGGAGTTTTAAAGTATGAGTAATTTCTTGCTCTTCCTGTCACACTTCTGACTGGCCTTGGGGGCAGAAATGTGTTGGACAAAGTGGCCAAAAATGTAGAAATATAAAGAGAAATGATACAATTTCTGTGGCAGATTGATTTACATGATAGTGATGGATTTATTGAAACCTCATGAAGATTTGATCTTGTACGGAAGGCAACCCATTAAAAAGACATTATGGAATCATTATGTAGCTACACAAATTTGTCGTATATTCCTTTATATGTTTGCTTGTGTAACAGAAACAGGGATCAAGGTCTCTTGGGCTTGTGAAACCTGTCCTTTGGTGTGGTGCCAAATGATTCTGTTTGCCTTCATTATCTCAGTGGGCATCATTTCTAAGACAGGAGTTTTGCTTCACTTAACCAGCTGGCAAAGTGAGCATCTTTTCGTTCATGACAATGATCACCTTCAAATTTCGCAAATGACTTTATTGATAAGCAGTTCATATGCAAGGGTTCTTATGACCTTGATTTTTTGCTTTACTGAACCTCTTAATATACAGTGAGGTTTGGTATGAGAGCTCCTCTGCTGGTGTGAAGATCTCTCTTCGTGCTCTTTCCCTGCATTCAGGACTTGCATTCAAACAGCAGGAAAAAACGTGGTGATCTGGAAAGCATCTAAAGAATCTTTGTGGGTGCTTGAGGGGAAATGCAGATCTAAAACAGGTCTTTTAGAGACCTACAATATTACAGAATCACAGAATGGCTGAGGTGGGAAGGGACCTCTGGAGATCATCTTGTCCAACACCCCTCCCTCAGGGTCACTGCTGCCTCCTGGCAGCTTGGTGTGCACCAGGACCCAAATCCTCTTCTGTAGAGCTGCTCTGCAATCTCCGCTTGGGGTTGATTCCTCCTGAGACCCAGGATGTGTGGAGTGTCAGTGGGGCTGCAGGCTTGGCCTCTGTGAGAACCCTGGCCTTGTCCATAGGTCTGGACACATGTGAAAAGAGGGAATATTCAAAGCCATAAGCAGGATTCCATCTGCAAAACTCCTATCCAAAACCTACAGATTAAATACTTAGAAAAACGCTTCGAAAATATGTCCCCAAAACATAAAAAGAGCCTTTACAGTGAAATACACCCCACGACTGAAATAATATTATAAATTAGCTACTAAGTAGTCCAAATGTTTCTAAACTTCACAGTAATGACCCTTTGGGATGTTTTTAGCTCAGTAACAGAGATAACCTGCTACAAGTACTTGCCAAGCCTGATGGGGCAGGATAAACCCGCCTGCAAAGCTTTTAAGGTGCTGTAATGAAAAGGTTTTCACCTTCTTGTCTGATAAGTTTGAAACACGGACTCCGTGTCAGAAAAACTGACGCTGAGGCAATACAGTCTTTTCAGCTGTGTTTTCATTCTTATCACAGTCTTCCCATTTGGGGGACAATGAGGAAGAATGCAAAATTCCTTGGCTTGTAGTACAACCAGTAAAAGGGGTTTTTGCTTCCTCCATTTCTGCATATGCAACGTAAGCTGTATTGACAGCAGTAACACAATAACTTTTACTTTTATGCCTTCCACATGAATGAAGGCAGATGAAAGCAGCATTATTTGCAACTCTGCGTGTGCTGTAACAGACATTCATAAGCACAACCCTGACTATGAACCTTGCCGGGTGCAGAGGCTGCATGGACCGGAATCTGTAACTTAACTTGCATATCAAAGTGAAGGATTTTTATATTCCTAAGCAGATGAGTCTATTCTGCAGATCAGACTACCCTCAAAAGTCTATAAAGTACATGGATATGAGTTGTGTTAATCAGTCAGCACAACAGATCCACAGTGGGTGGTTTGTTTTTGGCAGTTCTAACAACCAGCACTCAAAAGAGGGCTGTAGTCTGCAGCAGAAATGAGTCAAAATGCTTCAAAACATTAGGATTCATTCTCAGGTTTGACACAAACCTGGGTTGGGGTTCTTTAACCAGAATGTCAATATGTTTTAAACTAAAAGAGAGATTTAAATTAGATGTTTAATTAGATGTAGAAAGAAATTCTGGTGAGACCTTGGCACAGGGTGCCCAGAGAAGCTGTGGATGCCGCACCCCTGGAAATGTCCAAGGCCAGGTTGGATGGTGCTTGGAGCACCATGGGCTAGAGGAATTTGTCTCTGCCCATGGCAGGGGTGTTGGAATGAAATAGTTTTTAAGGTCCCTTCCAACCCAAGCTATTCTCTGATACCATGATTCATTTATATCAATTTGCAGAATATAGGTCACTGGGAATAAGAGAAGAATGCTCAAGGTGATGCCTTAGGTTTCAATTTCTATATTTTTCAAATCCTGTACTGCCTAGTGTCTAACTCTGAAGTTTCTTGTGGCCTGTTAACTTCTGTTCTCTCATGCTGGTTAGACATAACAAACCCCTCTAGGTTTGTGTNGCTCTCCAAGGACACCCAGATTGTCCCAGGCCCCAAAATATGTAAACTAAGGCCTCTGAAGAGGAAGGCAAACTTGGGGTAGTTACAACATTAACTGAAGTTTTAACTGAAGAATTAACCCTGATATGCAAATGAACCAAGCTTATAAAAGTGTGAAGAACTCGTGACTCAGGGTCGATCTCGGGTGTAGCCTCTGGCTCCCCAGGGTGTACATTTGAAGGCCCTTCAAACAAATACCTACCTTTATTCCCTTATTCTTGTCTAGTCTCTGTTTTTAGGTGGCCACCTCATGCATCAAAGGCAGACCTGTTTTGGCATTCTTCTAATGCCCTGCTGCCCAAATACACAAAAGAAGATTGAAAATACGTCATTTCTCCCACATTTCCATTATAAGCATCTCCTGTAATTGCCATATTTAATGTGTACTCTGGAAATAATTTCTGACATGCAATCTCTTTACTTTTTTTTTAACTTCTCTTTTGCTTTCTAAGTAATGGATCTTTAATGAATTGTGACATATACTTTACCTTGCTCATTATTAGCATGACATGTGGCCTTTGTTTTCTCTGGAAGCCTGTGGGTGGCCATGCACTCACCTGTGAGCTTTGTTACCGGCCATGGAAGACTGATTTTATTGAAAGTAAATGACTATCCCAGAATTGCTTTAATATAATTGGAAAAAACCCTGTTTCTCTAAAGCCAGCCATGCAGTGCACTAAGGCCAAGAAAACGTCTCTCATTGACATCCCTGGGCTTTGGCTTGGGACCCCTGCCAATGTTTTATTTAAATGGGCTTTTAACAGTTTCACATAGTCAACTCCAACCAATTCTCAAGTTCAACGAGAGTAAATGTTCTAGAGCTGAATTGTAATGTAGCCTGCTAGTAAAAATATTCATTTGATTACAGTGGCTGGCTGCCACTGTATTTATTTTGAAAGTACAAGCTGGTGCAGCACTTTTCTGAAACCCAAGACTGGAAATTAGGCACAGGTGTCATATATACAAAATAAAAACTAGCAGAGATCGAAGAGCTCTGGAGTGAACTGGAGGGGGAAAAGGAAAAGAAAGAAGAAACACATGCAGCAAGCCCTAGAAAAGGGAGAAACAAGCAACACATTAAAAAGGTTCATGGACTTGGTGAGAGGTATCTCACAAAGGAAAAAGGTTCTCAATTCTTGGGGCAGCTTAAAGAAAACCTGATTATCTCAGTTCAGTCCAGTATTTCAAGCCTCAGAAAACAGAGCCCTTTTTATTACTATTATGTAATAATATCTTCCCCTCAGTGTTGGCAAATTGTCTCTTTTTTTTTTTCTGAAAATCAAGAATACAATTTTATCAAGTCTGCAGTGGAGAATTGCATTACATCTTTCAAAAGGTTTTAATTCATCATATATTTATTAAAAGGAAACCAACTGAAGATGTTGAGATATTTTGGGCATTTTGTATTCATTTTTTATTTTATGGGTAGTTTTCTGCTACAAAAACCACTGAAGTAACATGGCAGGAGTTAATATTGAGCTTTCCACTTCCTCTGCAAAGCCCATGCAGGTCAAAACTCTTCTTCCACCTTTCTGTGCTATGACAAATCTGGGTTATTCTCCTTGAAAATAGTTTTTAACATTAGTCAGTGTTATGAACTGTGTCTACTCTTCAGCTAAAGAAATAAAACCCTAAAGACTTTCTTCACCTCTAGTTTAACCCATTTTGAAGTAAAACTGCCAGCATCAAGTCTCAGCAGCTTCCAAATGAAGTGCCATAACCCCAGCAGCATGGTG
This sequence comes from Mystacornis crossleyi, assembly GCA_013400655.1. Lineage (NCBI taxonomy): Eukaryota > Metazoa > Chordata > Aves > Passeriformes > Timaliidae > Mystacornis > Mystacornis crossleyi. Next base: position 74,351 of record VYZQ01049959.1, read on the forward strand.
ACACCTACGTGGAGTTCACAGGCAGGGCAGAAATTGAAGTGTGTGGCTCAATCCTGCCAGGAGGCTTGAAAGCTTAAAGATAAAATGGGAAGGAGGTTTGCTGAAGAAAAGAATTATTATCCAGGAATAACTGCTTGACATGATGGCCATTTTCATCAATGTTACTAATTTTCATTAACGTTATTGAACAAGAATTATAGGCCTTATTTTCAAGCTTCTATCTTCTTATAGGCAATTCATTTCACTCCTTATTTCCAATACATTATTAATTCTACCTCGCATTCTATTTCATTCTCTTTTATCTCTTTTGGATGCCCAGTTACTCTCAATTAAATATTAATAATCATCTTTTTAATTTACCCTGTAATTTGAAAACAGAGGAACGCTGCCATGGCTCTTGTCTGTCTCGGGGATGATATTTCTGAGCGATGCTGGAGGATTCCAAGCTGGAATGCCTCCATCTCAGGTAGTATCAGGCCCGGGCTGACTGCACACAGATTTTCCTGTCACTCTTATCTGGTGAAGCTGTATGGAAGTGTCAGAAGGGATGAAAGGCTGCCCTGCACGTGTCGTTCATCCAGGAGGGCTGCTCTGGTGGGAATGAGCACCTGGGAGGAAGCAGAGAGATCATCTGCTCAGACACAGGAAATGGATTTTGCCGTGATTTTTTGCTTCCCGGGGTTTTTCCGAGCTCTCTGTACCAGGGAATGAGCATCAGGCAGGCCATGGACACAGGCAAGCTCTGCTGTCATTGTCTGCAAATCAGGAATCTCTGCGGCGTGTGAAGCTGAGCATTCAAAATCCTTCTCGTGGCAGTGTGTGGAAAAATCCATAACCCCAGAAGTTTATGACCAAAAAGGAGACAGAAGAGTCTTGTGACCTTATTTGAATAAAGGGAGAAGCCATGGGGCATTTCCCATGGGGTCTCTCAAATTGTTGAGGGATGTAGCCCCCTTTTAATCCTAATTTCCCACCTGCATCTCCCTCTTCCTTTCCCCGTTGGCTGAGGTACTTGGAAGGGAAAGAATTCCCAAATCGCCTGCTCTGTGCCCCCCTCTAACATGTACCCTCTTTTTTTTTTCTCTTTTATAGCAAAACACTCTTCATAATTCTCTTAACCTTTTGTTCTTTTTCTCTAAGCTCAGGAATTTAACACAACTTTGGCTGAGCACCAGTCCATATCAATTAATAACATTTTCTAGAACTGATGGTTTCTTCTGTTAGTTCCCTATCTGTAAGTTCCTGGCCCTATCTGCAAGCAGATCCTCATGGTCTGTTTACAAAGGCACATTCATGTTATTCCTTTCAACAGGACTGTGCTGCTCCAGCAGTGCCACTGTTCACAGAGGATGGAAGCAGCAGGAGGGTCACTTCTCTGCTTCAGGATTTTTGGGGTGGAGTTTGGGGATGTCTTAAGGCCACTGACTTGCTTATTAAGCAAGAGTATAGTAAATTTCCACACCCCCCAGCTTGATAATAAAAGAGAGATTTCACACTGACTTTCCCTCTCGGTGATGATTTCAGAGCCCTCGGCTCATCAGCGCATCCTCAGGCTGTGATGGATGTGTGCAGTCAAGGATATTGTCACCTTATCAATAGGCTGAGGGGGGACATTAAACATGAGAACGTGTCAGTCTGAATCAACTGGAAAATATCTCGTTTCAGGACAAGCTGTAAAGTGATTATTCATTTTAGATAGAAGTTGCTGCAGATTTATTCTTGTCTTCTTTTTACTAAAAATGATCGATAATAAGATTTTTCTAAGCTGCCCCAAGAATTGAGACTCTTTGTCCTTTGTGAGATATCTCTCACTGAGTCCATAAAGCTTTTTAATGTGTGCAGTGTACTAAAGCAGGATTGCCTTTGACCTCACTCTGATTTGCAAATTAAAAACAAATTAAAAAATAAACCTTTCCATGTCCTTTGACTAATATATTTCAATATTTTCCCCTTTAATTAAAAAATGCTTTATTCAAATGGAAGCTCTGTACTTATGAAGAATGTGATGGTGTATGATGACCATGCAGGGAAAATGCTTTTTTTTTTAAGAATTAAATATTTTTCTACCACCTGCCACTCAGAGTTGCCTTTAAAAAATGATGGGCAACATTTAGAAGGTTATGATTGCAATTCTTTCCTATTGTATTCACACCTAGACAGCAATGCCTTTTAGTTCTGGACACAGATCCCCAGTGCTGTGTGTTAATAAATTAATCACCTGTTTCAGAAAGGATTTAAAAGACTTCAGTGAGTTTTATTTAAATGAATCCTGCCTATGTAAAACTTATCTTTTTTTTTTTTTTTTTTCATCTAGAGCCATTCTTGAAGTGCTAAAGGACAAGAAGAGGTCAGAATCTGAAAGAATTCAAGGAGGAAATTTGTTGAAATTTCCAAATATTTAACCAAGATTATAATTACTGATGGAATAGAGGATTGATCATTTGCTTTTGGGGTAGTTGGCTCAAGTCCAATCCATGGTGCTCCATTGCAGGTGCAGAGGTGTGGATGTGTGTGTGTGTCCTGGGAAGTCAAGTTATTCACCTAATATTCAACCTGGACAGAGATCTGGGACCACAAGGTAATACTATCCATACTGTTGAAATTCCTATAATTAAATAGGATTTATTATATTAAAGCACTGATTTGCTTTATTTTTATCCTCAGTGAGATTTTACTAATATTGTTGATATGATTAAGGTATAAGGAATTTTTCTTCAAGTGTAGGCATCAAAACTGTTTCCAGTTCAAACTCTATTGAAATGTCTTATTTCTTTCCTCTTTTTATTTTACTTCAGAGGGTTTTAGTTGCTGGCTCAGATTAGAGAGAAGAAGGGTTAAAAAATTCTCAACAAAAAATCCCCCAGAAAAGCAGAAGATGAAACTTCTTCAAGAAAATGATTTTTTCAGAAAAATAATTACTCCAGTTTCTGTGGTGACTATTTTGACTTTTGGCTGATTCTTTTACCTGAACTCTGAACTCACTGCTAATGAGAAACTGGAGTCAGCCGATCCCTAACCTCAACCAGAACAAGCAAACCTGAAGTTTCTACTTAAAGTAGGTAATCTCCGATTTATTAGGGAGCATGGACTGATAAATTTTGAGAGGGCATTTCCAGCATTACTTGTTCAGTAGCTCTGGGTGATTTATAAAGTCACTTTATTTTGTGAGTTTAGAAACTCATATTTCAACTGTGGATTTTTTTTTTTATCCTTTCTCACTTGCTTGCTACAGATATGCTGAAATAAAAATGTGTCCACAGCTAAATTAAATGTGTTTAGTATCAAGGGAGTGGCCTGATGGTTTCTTCATTGGAGAAGCAAGATGATTAACAGATTGGAATTTTGAAACATTCTCTTCACCTCAAACTTAAAGAGATTTTAACATTAAAAAAAAGTAATAAAAAGCTATCTAAATGGGAAACAATTGCCAACATTTCATTATTGCAAATATTTTCTGTTCAGAAACTTACTCCCGGTGTTGTCATAATATTTAAGGGCTGTGGAAAATGGAGTGTTGTGTTGGCAACATTTGAAAATTGCATGAAGGAGAAGACTGAGGAGGATTTCCAGAACCTCCACAAAACAGGCTAGTTTAACAATAAATATATGAGATATCTATATCTATCTATATCATAATCTAATGTTACCATGATACAGAGTGCAGTTCTGGTCATACTGATAATAATTTTCCATTAAAANATTAAAAACAATAAAAAAGACATATAATCAAGCCACCAAGAAAAAAGAAGAAAAACCCCAAAGGATGTACATGAAACCTAATTTTACTTTTGTTTTATAATAATAATAGATAAGCATACATAATTAAATTGAGAGCAAAAATTTAAATGTATCAAAAGGAATTATTCTTTTGCACAAGAAGCAATTAACTTGCAACAATCTGTCAGAAGTTATGATGGAAGTTGAGACAATAACCTCGTCCCTGTGGCCTAAGATTTCAACATTTCACAAGTGATTTAGGTGAGCATTTGTGCACTGTGGAAATGAAGGCAGAAGAATTACCCCAAATGAAAAAAAAAAAAAA
>VYZQ01049959.1:87992-102768 GCA_013400655.1 Mystacornis crossleyi
CCCACCTAAATCAGTATGTAGAGGACACTCTGTGATAAGAGAGGGTGCAGGCCCCAAATATTTTGGTTTTTGTGAGGCACAACACATCTTTTAGCTGCCATAGCTCTTAACTATTCTTATAACTCTTAGCTATATTCTTTGCTATTACTCCAAAAATAAATTTGACCTGTAGCTTACTTCACCAGAGCTATCCAGAAGCATGGACATAAACTCAAACAGTCAAATAAAAATTTGTGCATTAAATGAGGACAGAGAGCAGAAAGTTTTGATTCAAGGCTGATACTGTCCAGGTTGTTGCACACATATAATTTCCATTCCTCTGAGAGATTAAAAGGAAGAAATAATAATAAAAAAATGTTGTTAGTAAGCCTAGCCCTGAGATCTGTGCCAGGGGAATATTGATTTGGCACTGCTAACCTGCAGGAAAGGCAGGGTTCCTGCATTTGCTGTAGCAGTAATAAGGTGAATCTGCACTCCTCGATGATGTTCCTCTCCAAACTCAAACACTTCATCAATATTCAGGTCTGCTGTTCCCTACAGAAGAAGTCCTCAGGAGGAGAAGTTGAGGAATGAATGGCTCTGCCTACATGGATTATCACACATACACCGTGGGACTGTGTTGGTTCTGTGCTTTTTACCCTGTGGACACTGTGAGGGGGCTCTTGGATTTGTTGTGCTCAGGTTTGGTTTTTGAGGCTGGTTCGGATGCTGCTGTGAGATCAGCACTGCTGGGGATCTAAAGGTGAACTGGACACTGAATTTTAATGTAGCAGTACAGACCTTTTTAGCACAGCACCCCCCTCACAAAGCATCAGAGCTGCCAGCACAGGAGGGCACTGGGGCAGGTCTGCAGTGGTCTGGCAACATTAAGGGGGGCCAGAGACCTTCTCTTATCTCATTAACTTCCAGCACTTGGTCAATGTAAGGAGAAGAGAGGCCAGAGATAAGAAAAAGGAGAGATGACACATGGAAGGGGAGGGAAAGAGAACAGATAACAGAAGTGAAGCAACTATTGTCTTTGCCTTGGGGTCTGGAACTGCTTTACCCGTCTTGTAGAGCAATATATAAAATTAACTACTTTCATAATTAAAAAATAATAATATATTGGCACTTCTCCAGAAAAATGAATTTTTATCTCTGGAAAAACATTCAAATTCCAGCTTGTTTTCANTGTAGCAGTAATAAGGTGAATCTGCACTCCTCGATGATGTTCCTCTCCAAACTCAAACAATTCATCAATATTCAGGTCTGCTGTTCCCTACAGAAGAAGTCCTCAGCAGGAGAAGTTGAGGAATGAATGGCTCTGCCTACATGGATTATCACACATACACCGTGGGACTGTGTTGGTTCTGTGCTTTTTACCCTGTGGACACTGTGAGGGGGCTCTTGGATTTGTTGTGCTCAGGTTTGGTTTTTGAGGCTGGTTCAGATGCTGCTGTGAGATCAGCACTGCTGGGGATCTAAAGGTGAACTGGACACTGAATTTTAATGTAGCAGTACAGACCTTTTTAGCACAGCACCCCCCTCACAAAGCATCAGAGCTGCCAGCACAGGAGGGCACTGGGGCAGGTCTGCAGTGGTCTGGCAACATTAAGGGGGGCCAGAGACCTTCTCTTATCTCATTAACTTCCAGCACTTGGTCAATGTAAGGAGAAGAGAGGCCAGAGATAGGAAAAAGGAGAGATGACACATGGAAGGGGAGGGAAAGAGAACAGATAACAGAAGTGAAGCAACTATTGTCTTTGCCTTGGGGTCTGGAACTGCTTTTCCTGTCTTGTAGAGCAATATATAAAATTAACTACTTTCATAATTTAAAAAATAATAATATATTGGCACTTCTCCAGCAAAATGAATTTTCATCTCTGGAAAAACATTCAAATTCTAGCTTGTTTTCAGCACAGATGCTACACAAAATTTGGGTGTAATGTGAGTCTTTGTGGGTCTATATTTTTAGGTCAGCAGCAGTGATTCAAGTGTAATATTGTGGTTTGTGTGTACAGTGCTGGGTTCTTCCTCTGTCCCATCCTCCCACCTCCCAGTAGAGTTAAGCAGGAAAAGGTTTTGAATCACAGCCAATCCCCACTTGCTCAGGACAGCTCTTCCGGGCACCCTGAAGGCGCAGCAGTGCAGGTATTAGGACAGGGCAACCTAAGAATTAATGCTTTAGGGCATAAGTGCATCGTATAGGAGCTATTCCGTGGTCCTCTTTCCTGAGGACAGGAATTATGAAGTGTGGCTGCAGAAATGCTGACTATTTCTCTATACAGGGCTTTGCTCTGTTCTGAAAGATCACTGGACGCCACCCCGGCTGCGAGTGCAAAATGGGCAGTCACTACAAGTGCTTTTCATACTCGCTTTTCCCACTATAGGAAAATCTAATTTTCCCTTATGTCATGCTGCCAGTACATTATCATCCACTTCTGTGCCCTTTCTGCTGCTGAAATGGTGAGAAAAGCATGTGAGAGCAGGGAATTGAGTGTGAGTCTAGGGCCAGTGTCTTAATCATTACAATAATCTACTCTTCTGTTTTCCAGTAAAAATGAAGAGCAAGAAAATTGAAAGGGACATTGTGGCTTTTTCCTTGATTCTGAAATATTTTCTTCTTTTTAACACTGTAGAGTTTATTCTAAGCATTTGTTGATGTCACAGCTGTAGAAAGCTCTGCCGAATCCCCATTCCTCTTTCTTTTTATTGCAGATTAAACACCACAGAGAGCTGCAGGAACTGCACCCAGCACTTTCCAAAGTGGTGTTCCCACAGCTGTGAGGCTGGGAATGTTCCACTGCTGAAATTCTTGCTTGGCTCAGCAGCCACAGGCACTTCAGAGTTCCACTGCATTTCTCACACTCTTGGTAAAGATCTCACCTGGATAGATCAGCGGGGTTCTATAACACTCTAAGGAGAGTTTAAGATGATTTACATAGGAATTTTTAGCTACTCTATAACGCTCTGGAATTTAAAGAGAGCCTAAACTTCAGATCTAGGCTTCTGGCTTAGGTTTAACCTTAGCTTGCAAAGAGCTGTGAATAGCATGACTCAGCACAGCCCCCTCCCAACCTGCCCCAAATTTTCCTTTCCTTGGGCCAGCTACATGAAATCATTTCCATGACAATAAACAGTTCGTTTAAAAATGCCAACTGTGAAAATAAAACACCCCTTTATTGCCCTGGCATTTAAGTACAGACATTAAATTAATATTTTAATGGTAGTAAAGCACAAAACAAGAAGAAAAAGTGCTTTGATTTGGGTCTTTGGCTCCCACTAGACCTCAGCACAAGTGAGCTTCACATAAAAGTGCACTGTTAGGTTGACCAAGCCTATAAAGACAAAAATCAATACCAATCCATAGGTATAACTGGTTATACCATATTTTGTTTGTCTTACCTTAATTATTTTCAATCTCCATGCACTTCATAAATAATTTTGGTTTTGTTCCTCACTGTGCATTGCACTAGCTTCATTTTGTAGGGCAACATTGTTTATATCTGTATGAGTTCGTCTTTGTGAGGGGATCCTGCTAATACTATTGTGGTTACATAATATCTTAAAATTAATTTTACCAGAAAATTCTCTCAAATCACCCAGGAAATTCTTGGAAAACAATTGAACATAACTTGTTTTTTGGAAATAATGCTAGGAAATTTTCTTTCTGGTTAGAGAACGTTTAAGGTGGAAATCACTGTAAATATAAAACAAATCTAACTCTGTAAATGTGGTTGTCACCTAAAGAGTTTATAATATACTATAAGAAGAGCTGGTCAAGTGTCTACCCATTAGCAAAATAAATACTCCTTGAAATCGCATAGACAAGTGATAAGAAAATTTTTAAAATATTAAGAGAAAAGAAAAATTTATCCTGTGGAACATATCCATGTGGTCCAACTACTACCTCCAGCAGGGAGCTAGGCTATGCTCTGTAAAACTGAGCAAAATTGTAGTTAATCTAACAGTAAATTAACCACACACAATTTTAAATGTTGAAGTAAGATAAACACATTTATCTTGACTTTTTTTTTACTGTTTTTTATATTTGCATGGATCTTGATAAAAAGAAAATCCACATATTCTTTCCCTCATAATTCTTCTTCTAACTTCTTATTAATTTTGCACATTCTCTGAGATGTGCTCCCACCTTCCAGAAAAGCCATTTTCCTCCGATTTGCAGCCACTGTTAATTCACTGCTCCTTCTGGACACTCCTCACTGCTGCTTCATGAATCCATTAAAAGGCTTTCCTTTGAAAAGCCGCCCCCGCTGCTGTGTCAATGATTGGTGCTGGCAAGGAGGACTTGTGGCTCTCCTGAGCAATTAACCCGGCACTTATCAATAGCACGCACCGCGCGCTGCAACAAAACGCCGCGGAGTCGGGAGCGGGAAGGCCGCGGATGGTACACGGCGGATAATGGGAATGTAATTGGGAAACGGGGGGCCCAGCTGACTTCTCTGAACCCTGGGCAGGTGGCACGCTGAAGGAATGGGGTTCGGAAGCTCAGTCTGCTGTCCTCCTGTGTTCTGGGCACGGTGGGACAGCAGCACTGCCTGCGTGTGTGTAGGTATTTAAACAGGGAAGAGCAGAGAGTCTGTAAATGACTGAGTTCCTTAAAACTGTGGATCAACAGATACAAACAGGGGTCTTTTCAATCACAGTTATTTTACAGAAATGGTTACGTGGAAAAAGTGGTGTTTGTGCTCAAACCTGTGCTGCTTGGAACCCAGTGCCCCATTTCACGAGTGGTTTTATGTCCAGTTCTCACCACTGTGCCCAGCCTGGGCTTTTCTCTGGGAACTTGCCAGGAACACGATGAGCCTGAGCTGCTCCAGGCACAAGGGAGGCCACATTAAGGTGACGTTTTATGTACTCAGGGTCAGGAGCTGCTCCTACAAGGGGTCATTTTGCCCATGTTGCATTACATGTGTGCATCTCTTCCTGCACCTTTCTAAACAATTGTCTCTTGCTTCCCCTTTCCTCCACGCACAGCATGACATCTCTGGAATCATCAGCTTGCTGCGGCTCCCCAGGCTCCCTGACTGGGTTTGGCAGGGTCTGAGCTGCACTGAAAAAGGGACCTGGACCCTAAACCTGTGAAATCTGTGGTAAAGCATGTTGAGGTTTTACATCTGAGCTGCTGTTTGTGTGCCACTTTGCTCTCTTCATCATTTTGTATCTTTTAATTAATAGGAAATTTTGGTACCTAAAAAAAAGGTTCCTTTCTAATCGAATGCAAATGCTCAGCTCTCTTGGCAATAGTTTTCTACTGCCTATCCCCCTGAAGACTGGTTAATTATCTGATTTAACACCAATTCCTTATGATGGCAGCTGACAGGAACACGTGTGGGATATCTGAGACTGGCCCTGAGTTCTGAAATTGTCCAGCACCTTAAAACGTGATCTGACTTATTTGGTGCTGAAGAACACCTGAAGGTTATTAGAACTTGTGTGAGGTGTAGACAGGCCTGCATTTAGTGCTGTACTATATGGTTTGTAAAGTGTAACAGCTCTAAAGTTATACATTAACACCATGAAATTGAAGTGGGTTTTGCATATTACATTAATTCCAGTTAATAGGGAATTAGTGCCACCTAATGTAAAAATGTAACCCAAGTGTCTCTGATACTGTAAGGGAAGGCTTTCTCATTCTTTCTCTCCCATTTGCAATAAACATTAGTGAAATAAAAATTACCATGCATTATGGAGCTGTTAAATATTATATATTCCTACACTGTTAAATGTCATCTCGTACCATTACATAAACTTTATCTTTGATTAGCAACAAATATTCTGCTTTATTCTGAGAAATTGGCCATTTCGTAATGCTCCAAAGGATAAATTGTGGTAATGAAATATTTCCCTGTCACAGTCTTGTGTAAACTGTAATTATTTTGGCCCCAGCTCTGCAAAGGCGTATGCAAGTCCTTAATTGCACTCAGGTGAGGAGAATTAAGTGTGTGCATAAATATTAATGTGGGTAGAAGAAAGGTCCTATGTATAGCTTTTTCTCCTTTTACCAAATGTGTAAGCCTGAATTCCAAGCATGACCCACTCTCTCTGGCTGTTATATAGGAGAAAAATAACACTTTAATAAAAATCAGTGAGAGCAAAGATAAATACAATGAAGCTCTGGTTCCCCAATAATTAATTACCTATCTCTTATCTGTTTTATTTTCTTGGGTTTGAAGTAAGAGTGTATCAGCCCATGACACCTGGAAAAGAGTCAGGATGAAGCAGAATTAAATATTACTGGAGCTTTTGAGAATATTTGGGTCATGTTGCTCTAACCACATCCAGGTGGGCAGAAAAGCCAGTACATTGGTTTTGTGGCATGATTGACAGTGTGTCATAAATGAGATGTGAGGAGAAAAGTGCCCAAACTCAACTATTCTGCTTTATTCTTTAATTATAATGAATGTCTGGCTGAACCTGAGCATGCACCTTCAAGACACTGAGGGCCAAACCCCCCAGCATCTCTATTTCTAATGTGAATTTTGTGAAATCTGTCATCTGGTTACATTAAAATTTATAATGCTCTATGTCATTTTTCTTAAAACATAACCTAAAATTTATGAAAATTATAGAATCAACTAAATCTTAAAAAAAAATGCAATCTACAATATGGCTTAGTGAACTTGACTTTGAACTATTAGAAAGACAGCTGTTATTTTGAGACATAAACAATGAATATTGTGAAGGATTTTATAATAAAGTTCAGCACAAACCAAATTTTTAACAAAAATACAATACTTAGGGAGAAGTGCATCTAGGTAAGATGTTTTGACTATTACAGTATGAAATGACAAGTGTAAAAAATCCTTTAATAAATAAACTGCATCATTTCCTTCCCCACCAAAAGTAATTTTAAGAATGCACTATTTTTAAGGAATAGACATAATAGAAGATTCAAAATCTAATTGTAAAAGCAATAATTTGTGTCATGCACTCATTTATTTTTTTCACAGCTCCAATTTAACTCATATTTTTTGTTACCACAATGTAAATGACAAACATGTTTCTAACTGCCTTTTTATCAGGTTATAGATTTAAAGCTCTCCGGATTGCTGCTCATTCTGGTGCACAGAAAATGCTTTTTTGAACAAATTACACAACGTGGCATGCTCTGGCTTTTGAGATAGTTGCTTAAGTCTAAATGTAGAGTTTGCCTGTTTTAGAGAGCCTTTGATTGACACAAAATAAAAGCTGAGGTGCTGCTGCTGAGCTGAGCTGGACTGTAACTTCAGAATTAACTTCCAGGGGCTAAAGGGTGACATGCTGCTCCCAAAATTTGTCATTTCCTCTCTTTGGAACACATGAGGGCAGAGCTGCAGTGCCCACCCTGCACTACCCCTCATTTTGATCGAATGGCCCGGATAACACGAGCTGCAAACCTAGAAGAGGGATAAAAAACACGGGGACATAAACACCCCAAAAGTTGCCCGAAACTTGTGGAGAAACTGAGGAATGTGACCATCAGCTTGAATAAAGAGTAGCTGGGGATTAAAAAGAAACTTTGGAAAAAATCTGCAGCCATCTTGAGAAGCCACAAAGCAACATGAGGCGTGTGTGGGGCCGGGCATCTGGGGAGGGCTTTGGGGTTTGTGTGCCTTGAAGGTGGCATGGGAAGGTGTGAAGCATCTGCAAGGGCTCACTAACACTTTGCAAGTGTCCAGTGTTGTGCTGAATCTCTTCTACTGCAGGTATAAATCCTGAATATCCAGGCCACAGACTGTCAGTTATTTATGAGCTGTTAATAAATAAATAAAATTTCTGATCTTGATTTGATTTAAACCACCTGACCTGAGCAGATTTTTCCCTGTAACCATTGTGCATTTCAGTGGGATGCTCTGGGCTTTCGTAACTTCTGCTCCCATCTACAAAAAATTTCCTTTTTTTCCCTCAACTTTCCCTCCTTCTCCTGGCCCAAATTTCTGTATTTGTTAAAGATGTCATAAAATTAGCTTCTGGACTTTAGTGGAGCCAAGAAAGGTTTTTGTTCCCCATTTTTTTCTATACCATCATTTTGTGAGTGAATTAAATACGCAGAGAAGGAATGATCAAATAGCCTTTATACTAGGATCATTTATAGGACTATACATTTAGTTTATATTCACCACTCTTATAAAAAAACCATGCTTAAGAGTGGAATGTGAAAGATAAACAAGCAAAAAAAAATCCACCCTTAAAAGCACAGGAGTGCAGATTTCTGAGTGGTCCTGTCCCCTTCTCTGAGCATATTTAAATTCAATTAAGACACTGAGATACAATCCAGACCCTTTAGTCCAACTGTGCCTTCTAAGGGAAGAACCTCCTTTCTAACGGGATCTATTTTTAAGTCTCAGGGTGCATTTTAGAGTTCAGTGAGAGGTGCAGAAAGTCACTGCACTTTTGCTTGCCTGTGATCTCGTGCTGCAGCAGGGACAGTGAACGCCTTTCTCCAAGTGGGCTGCTTTGTCTGTTTTCTGAGCCATTTCTTTGAGCTGCCTCCTGTTAAATAGAAAATAGCATTTTGCTGCTTCAGATTTGCTGGGAGATTCATATTAAGCTACAATAAAGTTCCTCTCCACGCTCCTGTGATCGAGCTGTGTACGATGAGTGGAACTGGTCCCTGCACGCAGGAGCAGTGCAAGGCTTATTGCATCTCTCAGGTCCCAATCATGCTTTCAGAAGTGCTCCCTGCCATTATGAACACAAATTTGCCCACAGATGCATCGTACCCAATATGGCCCACTTGTCCTACAAGGCAAACTTTATTGAGGTTTCCCAAATCTGCCTTTTCCTGAGATTTTTTCCAGGATTTTGTGCTTTTGAAGAAATACCTCTGTAATGTGCTACAGGATGCTGAATAATCCACATTATTCTTGCTTTGTAATCAAGTTTCTGCAGTTCTGCCACTTTCAAAATCCATATTTCTGCACAACCACGAGCACCATGCATTTAAAAGAGAGGGAGGATCCTCATGTTGTTTATGTGTCCCGTGATTTTAAAGCATGTTAACTTTCCAGGAGAAAAAACCAAAACCTTTTCCTCCACACTGGGCAATGAGAAAAATATCTTTCAAGATGACAAATGCCAATACTTCAATGCTCAAGAGAAAAAAACAATTTTTTGCTACGTCTAGAGAATTGTGCAAGCATCCTGCTTTGAAGAAATGTGGTTGAGAGATGCTGGTCCACCCTATCTACTCCTGGCTGGTGGGTCCTGGTGAAAATTGACCAACTGAGCAGGCCTCAATGGGAATAACGGGAAATGTATTTTCTCTGCTTGCAGTTCCGGAAGACAAGGTTGCAATGATGAAGGGAAAATAATGAAAGCATACTAAAAGAGGAGCTGATGCTACTCCTTTTCTCTGACCTTTCTGCACTGCTGGATATTGTGAGATAAATCAGGTCCAGTGATTTTTTTTTTTTTTTTTTTGTGAGTTTGAGTCTTTATCGGCACACAAATAATCAAGGTTTGCCAAATGACAGAAAGGGTCCCACTTATTTTGAAAGTGTTACAGTGCTGTGTATACTTTTTCTCAAATGTCCTCCTGTAATAATCCTGAAGGGGCATCCTGTATCTCCAGTCCTTTTTGGATTTATTTACATTTTATATGCATTTAATTGTTGAATCTATATAACTGCATAACACAGCAACAGCTGATAGGATCTACACATTCAACCCATTTTCTTAAAGTAAAAATCATGTTTGTCTATTCTTAAATGGACACAGCAAAACAATGGAAAAAACCCAACATTGTATCTGAATCTAAATTGCCACTGATTTGAACTTCCTGTCTGATAAACAGAATCCCAGCATTTGCAAGAACCTATCTGTCACATATGATTTATTAAAAAGCAGGCATATAAGGCACTTACGTTTCACAATTCCCTTTAAGAAACACATGCTATTTCTTCACACCACTGAAAAATACAGTAAACTTTCTTCTACTGTTGATTTTTATTTCAAAAGAGTCTGTGGGAAGGTGTTTTATGTTTTTTGACAGCAGTAAAAATTGAGTCAAATATTTGATTCCAATACGGAATTCCTACTGGCTATTAAGTAGAGAGCTGATTGTAGCACATTTATTTGTTAGAGTGAGATTTTAAAAGACATACCTCACAGTGTGATTCATTTATCTTAAATTAGTTATTTGTCCTCCACAGTGTAATCTTTTCAGGGAGATACCTAACATAGTTTGAATGCAAATTCTCCTGTAGGGAAATAAAACATATAGGGGAACCATATTCCATTTCTATCCGATCTTTCCCCTGTTAACCTCAAATTTGTTTCAGTCCAGACCTGCTACAAATGCTGCCATTCTTTTACTCTGTTATTCTTTCCTGGGACTGTGTTTTGTCTGTTGAAGGCAGAATAAATTCAGAGAGGGTTTGGAAAAAATTCTTTGGTAGCAACTATCTGAATTTATATTTTGTGACCATGTCACACCAGAGCCAGCCAATGTTCGTGTCCTCTTGAGAGCACAACAGGGGTTGAGAATTTCATCACTGATTTGCAGGTTAAGCCTTAATGTTTTCCAGGCAATGTCCTAAATGTATGAGAATTGCTGTTCATGCTGCATGATGAAACAAAGGTGGGGTTTGGAAGGAGCCTGAAAAAAGGTAATGCTGTGTCTTTATAGAAAGCCATTCTTAGGCACCCCGGGGAGCCAAATTAGGATTTGTGATCTTAGGATCACATAGCTCAGGAAGAGCCTTACCAGAGGAGCTTTGCTCTTCGAGGAAATTTGTTCTTTTATTGCTCTAGGTGTTGAATACTAAACTATCTGCACCAAACAGCAGCAAGAGTGCTGAAAAGGTGCTGAATATAAAAGAGAATACTAGACTGGCATTTTGCAGAAAATCTGGCTTCTAACCTGCAGGATGCAATGAGGATCTGGGACAGGTGAGTTAAAATCTAATCCTGCCCCTATTACAAGCAAAGGGGTTTTGCCTCGTGACTTAATAGCGATTTGGAGAATACATGGGATTAAAACTTGGAAGTCTCCAGTTCAAATTGACTTTGGCAGCTTGATAACTGGAAATCAGATTTTTTTTTTCCCCCCCCACCCCAGTTTTGTAAAAAACTGTAGCTTGAGCGGCCACAAGATATCATTTTTAGAGCAGTTTTGGCCTTTGCAGAGCTTGCATCCACATGCTTCAGGAAAAGGGAGAAAAAGTGTGTAAAATGTGATGTATCTGTTGGAGCCCTACTTGAGAGACCTCCAATACTAACCTGAAAAATGTGTTCTGTGCAACAGACAAAAATGGAAAACTGAAACCTCAAAACCCTTAAAGTGACAGCAATTACACCCTCTTTGCTTTTTTCAAAGCACTTGCAGAAGAGGCAAAAGGGAGGGAAGAGGGGGAAACAGTGTAAATTATGGAATTTTTTTCCTGAAAATCTCTGACCAACCTGGTGCTGTTGTTGGACAGTGCTGGCCCACGAAGGAGCCGTAGCTGAGCACCCACACCACTGTGACCTACAGCCATTAACACAAGACAGAGCTGGAAGAATTACTCTCATGTTACTGGTGAATTGTTCTCAGGTTACTCCACTGGAGGCCTAGCTGTGGTTTTATAATGTGCAATTATAAATAATGTGAGGCTGGTGCTTCCAGGAAACAGGAGCACTGATGGAGTGCCTGTGCTCTGGGAGTAGCAAAGTTTGATCCCTCTGTTGAATAATGGAAGTGTCTATTTCATCTTGGATCCATCAAACTGGGGTGGCATGAAGCTGAGGAGCTCCACCATCACTCTACCAGTCCTTACCTTCATTACAGACTCACACTTGCCCACTCTGGCCCCATGAGCTGAACAGTTTGCTGTGAGGAGCTTTTTTGTCAAGTCAGAGGTGTAGGCTGAACCACCTTTTTGCCCGATTTGCCTTTTTTTTTTTGGTGTTGATCAGAGCTTCCATGCAGATTCTGTCCCTCCTGCTATGAACTCGTGCTTGATGGAGTAGTCTTGCAGTCTTGGCCTGGCAAATGTGGTGTCATCAATTGTCCTTTGTGCAGGTAAAATTCAGCCCACAAATTCAGAGTTAATTCAGCATCCCTCTGTATCCTTTAACACATGAATCTACTTTCTGCAGAGAACACAAACCAACACCAGTTCTGCATGACAAAGTAATCAAAGCACTCAGAAAGGATGCATTATTTGACTTAGTCTGCTATTAATTTCAATTTTTGGGGGGGAAACTTATCTGCTAAAAAATGACAGCCAGTTCTGATAGTTTTCATTATATCACCCTTTTCTGTACGGGTGAAAACAGGCAGCTGAATGAAACCCTGTTGGCTCATATCATACAGATTATTTTTATGTCAAAATCTCCTTTTCCTTGACCACTGTTTAATGTTGCACTGTAATAGCAGTAATAACTACTTGCTCCAGCAGTTTTCCATGAATTTTTACAAAGTCATTGATGTGAAATTTGACTGGTATTAAACTGCTTTTATCCCACATGTAATTGGTGCGGGCNTAGGTGCAGGCAGGCACGCTTGCCTCCTGCCTCATAAATTTTAATGTGTTACACCACGTGTAATTAAATACATGCAGAAGGCATGTATTTTAGAGTTTTGAGCCTTGATTACTTAATTTTAAAATGTTTTATGGTGGAATAAAAAGTTTATAATACTCCAGCCTACAAAAATGTAATCTTGTTGTAAAATAATGCTCTAATTGAATTTGCAGCTCCCGGTGACTTCCAAGGTACTCTCAGAATGGCACTGTGACAGTGTGCAGCCAGGGTGAAAGTGGCAGAAATATTAACCCTGCTGAAACTTCCTGCAGTGGCCACTCCTCTAACACATATTTGTGGCATGTTTTACTACTGGCATGTCCCACTGAACTCTGTTTGTCCTGGATATTGCCACTAAAGCACAGTAGATGTTTTGTCTTCTTCCTCTAACTCCTCCTGAGACACCCTTGGGAGCGTGAATTTGCTTCCAAGCCTGAAGTGAAGCAGAAATGACATAAAAATAAAACCTCTCGCCTACTCATCATGTTACTCATCTTTGATTTAAAGAGTGTTCAGAGCAAATGGGAGCTTCCTTGATGCTTGGCAGGCGTGTGAGCCCTCACTGCGTACAGAAGGGAGATTTAATTAAAATGATCATTTGCCTCAGAGTGTTGGGACGAACAGATCCTTGAGGAATTGTGTCCATGGTGAAAGAGAAAAGGCTGTGGGACAGCAGTAATTGTGGGAGTTTTAATGCTTGTGTTGCTTGTGGGAGTTTTAATGTTTTTCCACTGACCTGAAGTGAATGGATTCCCTTCCTGGTCTTTGCTGTTCTGTGTTAAGTGAAGAAGGAAAAGGGGTTTTGTTTTTGCATTTTAAATTTCAAAAATTCATCACTGGTCAGTACAAAGCACAGCTTTAGACAGCTTTGCTGCACTGGCTGCCGGACACTGACACAACCAAGATGCTCCTTTAGACTGATCCTTGAACAGACCTATGCTATGGCCATTCTCAGGTTTTTATACTACCAGTAAAGCTTTGGCAACTTTCTTTTTCCCTAGCTTCCTTTCTTAGGGAATGAGAGCTCTGCGGGGATTTTTAAAAGTATCTCTGTAGTCTTTCTGTGTTTCAGGGTGCTTTTAGGGACTCATCTTGTTGGTGAGTGAAACAGCTACTAAAGAAAGCCTTGAAACTTTCAGAGGTTTTGTTAGGAGGTTTATGCCACTACAGAGGAGTGGTTTGGATGAACTTTTTAAATTGTTGAAGTCCAAAGTTCTAATTAGGCCATCCAATAAAGTGGCTTGAGGTAAACAGCAAAAGCATTTTCAGACTCCCTTGACTCCGCTGAGAAGCGTGGATGATTGGGACTTCTTGCACTTCTGAGACGTCAGACCATTCATTTTAGTTTTCTACTGGTAAAAGGTGCTATTAGAAAGGAGACAAAAGAGCCTTCTCTGTAATCGTGGGAGGCAGAACAAAAGTAAATGGTGACAAGGGAGATTCAGGCATTCAGAAGAAAGAGCAGTAAAAATAATGAAAAATCCAGAATAGTTTGCCTAGGGAAAATGTTGAATCTCCACCCTTTGAGATATTAAGAGCAAAACAACATCAGGTGTCTCAAGGGTGCCCTAAATTTTGTTGATCTTGCCAGACAAAAGAGAAGCTNTTGATCTTGCCAGACAAAAGGGAAGCTCTGGGGAGAGTTCCACAACCTCTTGGAACATTGTGCATTTGAGTTCTATGTTAGACACAGCTCTATGCTTATGGATACTTGAAGTAAATATAAGCTGAACATTTTTACACAAATTACTAAATTTTGTAAACTTATTCCAGTGTTAGTCTGACCAACTTAGACTACTGAGTTTGCAATAATAGCAAGATGGTGTTTTTCCTCATAAAATATCCTCTTTTTTCTTTGATTGGTTGGTTGGTTTGGTTTTTTAGGGGGAAACAGGGGAAAAAGCTCCTTTAAACCTACTCCAAAGTAGATCACTGCAATGCCATTTCCATATGTATATAATGCACCTACAATATGTGTGAGTGCTGTAATGAAAAAGTCTCAGATACAAAAAGTACAATAAAATGCTCCATTTAAAACTTACAGCTTTCTCCATCATTTATTTGGGACAAATGCAAAAAAAAAAAATCCCTTATGAGATCCTGTAATGGAGGATTTTTATTTTTTCACATGCTAAATGGTAAATTTTTGTGTCAAATGCCTGCCAATTTAATAGGAATTAAACCAGTGGCATGATAGTTCTGTACATTATTTGCCGTTCAGGGAAGCATGAAATTTAGTCCTACCCTCTGCTGGGTCACCAGCATATTGCTGTGCTGACATTTGAAC
>VYZQ01049961.1:14741-40827 GCA_013400655.1 Mystacornis crossleyi
TCCATCTTTTCTTATATTTTTTTTCCAACCTGTAGGAGTAACTGACAATGTGAAAGGAGTTGGAATATTTCTTTATGCATATGCATCTCTGTCTAATTGAAAATCCTGTGCCAAAAGCAGCACCAGAAAGCTAAATAAAGCAGAAAAAGAGATGCAAAAGACAACGCCTTTCCCCTTGTGTCAATACTCGAATTGAACATGTAAATAATTGGGAAACTTTTTCACCTCAGCAGTACCATTTGATACCACTAAAAGAGGTGCCAGAGTGACATGTTGCTTTCTAGAATGAGTTAGCACAGGCCTAGAAATCAAACTAGAACCTCTGGCTTCTGTGCAGGTTGACGGTGACACCTTAAATCTTCCAGCAAAACCCATAAAACATGCAACAACGTGAGATAAAACACACAAGTTAAAAGAGGTTTGCATTATACAGTGCTCACATCCTTCATATCCTGTGTAATTGATTTACATCTTTCATCAGCTTTTGATTAAATATTGCCTAAACTGACTGATGTAACTAATATTTTCACCAGTATAGAAATTATTTATGATTATTCTGTGCATAAGAATTGAAATAACTGGCTACACTTGTCACACCAGAACAATGGTCAGGGTCCATACACATGAATAAGACTTTTTGCTCATCAAGTCAACTTACAAGAGATAATTATTTTATTGTAATACCTAAACCCAAAGTTTGGTAAAATGTTACTCATCTGTGGAAAACAGTGTATGTACAGACACCATTATGATCATACAAGAAACAGCAGAAAACCCTTTTCTTCATACATATCTGTGTCTTTTTACTAAATCTATGTAAATTTTATGAATATTTTTAAAAATGAGTTGAACTCTCACAGAAACTTTAAAATTTAAAAACAATGAACAGAAAAACTACGTGTTGAAAGAGAGTATAGTATTCACCACACACATACACACAATATCCACTTGTGCACTCCAATATCCCCTCTCTGGAACAATATGGGATTATTGAATTACCACACGTAACAAAAGAAATGCCTATAATGTATATCAGTCAATCAAATTTAAAAATTAAAAATAAAACAAGTCTCTTTCAAACACACCTTCAATTTTCACTATGTTCCTCCAAAAATCAGAATATGTAGGAAGGTTGGGTTTGGTTGTGGTTTGGGCTTTTTTTCCCCTTTTTATGGTACAATAAGAAAAATTTGCAATTCAACTCCATCAAGAACTCAAAATTCCACAGCTTTATCGTGAGTCCTCTGAGCCTCCAAAGTGTTCAACAGAAATTTTCATTTCAGGTTATATCCTCCCCACATCACTATGTTCTCTCCGTTTCCTCTCCCCGAGGCTGACTTTGAATCATCCTTCTTAAGTCATTTGACAAAGTAATTTAAAGTCACTTCAGAAATTCTACATACAAGCATAATTACTATCAGTGACTCCCAACAACTTGGGTAACTATTTTCATTATACAGAATCAGTTTACATGTCTCTGGTAAACTTTCAAGAACACAGAACAGTTGAAGAGACCATCCCATCCTTTAACTACTTTTTGCCTTATTAAGCCAATCAGTTGCTGATTTGCAAACATATGATTTAGCCTTATATAGATGTTACTCAGACCCCATAATCCATTCTTGAGCTATCAACTGAATAAACAGCAAAAGTTTCTCCTGCAGAAATTGCTGAATTACCTCCCTGTTTTGTTTGCAAGCATGTGGCACTTCTCACAGACCCAACCAAGTCAGCCCCATTTAAGAACACACTGAAGATCTAGGTAATACTGCTTTGGGAGCAAAAAAGGCTCTCATTGTCAGTGTCTTCTTGATGTTACCAAAATTTGATTTTTTTTTTTAACAAGCAGCTTAGTCCTGTAGAAATTTTTCCTCTCTTGAACAAGTTTAATTCTCCTCACACTCACCTCATGTTATTCAAATCCTAATTGCTTAAGGACACAGTAGAAAAGGTGCTCACACCTGCCCATTGTTCTCTATTAAAAATCAGTGCTTCTGATCTTCACCTCAACCAAATTCTCAAACTGCAGAATTTCCGCGGAGTACTCATTTGACTGATGAAGAATGACAATTCATTAACCTTCCAAAAGTCTTCTAACAGAAGGTAATTAACCCAATTTTGCCATGCAGATTACATTGCTCCACACCTGCCACTTTTTTGTGAATCCAGGTTGCAGGGTATTAGTCACTTGGTCTTGGTTTGTTTCTTTATTGTTTTGTTTGGGCTTTTTTATTCATGGGATTTCTGTTTTTCTCATCTCAAAAGCCCTGATTGTTCCTTGCCCTGGTGGAAATCCAACCTCTCATTAGCATGAACTGGCAGGCATAGCTGTGAGAACCTAGAATGCCAGTTCTATGAAGTCCTAGTATTCCCAGACATGGATTTGTTTGGATTAATTTTGCAGGCAATGCTCTTTTTATGTCATGAAATTAATACTAGTTATGCCAGGCTATCTGTGCCTACCAAATGCACATAACACCATCCATCTTGAAGTTTCTAGAACCTGAAGAAGCTGAGCACACACAGGAATTGTATTACCACTGACTAATACGTTTATCTGGAACAGCTCTTTGAAACAGTCTTTTATTTAATATGTTCTCCATCTCTTGATGTTTCTACTGAAGTTGTCTTTCTCAATGAATAATGGCATTGACAAACTAAATTAGAATCATGTAGGTAATTTCTTTGCCACAAGTGCTAGAATGAAATTGATTTCTTTTCTATGAAACAGCTGCAGCCAGTAGCCATATATTTTACAATTGTTTCTTCTCTTAAGTTGGTTTAGTAAACAGTCAATTGAGTGTATTTTATCTGTGACATTTATTTAAAATTATCAGACTTTGTGCATATCCCCCACTTTAATATAATAAAGTGAAGGATTCAAAGAGAACATTTTTATTAAATGTCAAATATTTCTTTCTTTTTTGTAACTAAGCTTTTCTCCTATATAATTTATCAAGTAACCATATAATTCACAATTTCTATTAGTATTTTTCACCCTTTTCTTCCATCCCACAAAATTACTAAAGTCATTAAGATTATAACTGTTGAAAATCTCTTTGCACTTGATAAAATCTCTGGGCACTTACTGCTCTGAGTTTGTTAAAACTGTGGTACAACTCCAAAATACTAAAGGCACCTAAGCTAATAAACTCATTATCATGGAACTACTGCCAAGAGACAATGTTCATAAAGGTACCTTTTCTTTGATTCTTCCTTCTATTGTGATAATATGAAGTTGAATTTATTCCCTGTACTCCTGATAGCAAGCAATAGCCACTTTGCAATCTATTCACCTGAAAAATACATAGTTCTTAATTTCTCTTGCAAGGGCTTTGTGATTGCTTATCTATAGTAGGAGCAATAACATTCAGTTATATAATTAGACTACAAAGGCATTTTTATTCCTAATCTAATTTTACTGGCATTGAAACTATTGCCCATGAATAAACTGGAGAGCTCCCACATGTAAACCAATCTTTCAGATACAGTAAACAGTGCTTTCAGTGGTTCTCTAAAGAATCCTTCTAGAGGTTCAGATTAGTTGCATGTTTCATCTCACATGTTCCATGATCTGTTCCTGATATATTTTACACACATCCCATTTGAATTATAGGAATCAGTTTTCACATCAAAAGGGCAGGAAAGGATGTATAGCCAAATCAAACATACAGTCACACAAATAGCCTAATTCTGCACATAGCTTGCCAATAAAATTAATAAATCTTGTGGCAATGTCAGCTGCCATATTCCATACTGTCTATTCATTACATTTTTTGTATATTAGATCAGCTCCATTCAGTCAGCCTCAGCTGTCTGCCTATACGATCATGGAGCACGTCCTCCTGGAAGATATGTCCAAACATACGAGAGAGGGAGGTGGCTAGGGACAAGAAACATGGCTTCACCAAGAGGAGTCTGTGCCTGACTAATCTTGTTGTCTTTCGCAACGGAGCAACTGCATCAATGGACAAGGGAAAAGCTGCGGGTGTCATTTACGTAGATTTCTGCAAGGCCTTTGACGTGGTCCCACACAATATTCTTGTGTCTAAATTGAAAAGATATAGATTTGAAGGGTAGACTCTTTAATATGTAAGGAATTCTCTGGCTAGCTGCCTCCAAAGATTGATAGTCAATGGTTCAATGTCTAAGTGTAAACCAGTAAGGAGTGGTGTCCTCTAAGGGTCCATACTGGGACCAATAGTACTTCATATCTTCACCAGTGACATGGACAGTAGGATTGAGTACATCTTCAGCCCATCTCCAGATGACACCAAGCTGAGTGTTGCAGCTGGTTTGCTGGAGGGAAGGGATACCACCCCAAGGCACCTTGACAGATTTGAGGAGTGGTTTCGTGCAAACCACATGAAATTCTGTTAAGGCCAAGCCTATTGTACTGCATCTGGGTTGAGGCAAGCCCCTGTGTCCACAAAGACTGAAGGATGAATGGGCCGAGAGCAGCCCAGGAGAGATGGACTTGGGCGTATTGGTGGACAGAGAATTGGACACGAGATAGTAATTTGCACTTGAAGTCCAGAAAGCAAACCACATCCTGGGCTGCATAAAAAGAGGTGTTGTCAGCAGATCAAGGGAAGTGATCCTCCCCCTCTATCTGCTTTTGTGACAGCCCACCTGAAGTGCTGAATCCAGCTCTGGGAGACCTAATGAAAGACAGACACGGACCTATTTGTCTACATCCAGACGAGACCACAAAGACAGTCAGAGGGCAGGAGCACTTCTCTGAAGACAGGCTGAGAGAGTTGAGGCCATTTAGCTGGGAGAACAGAAAGCTCTGGAGAAACCTTCTTGTGACCGTTCAGTACTTAAAGGGGGCTTATAAGAAAGCTGGGGACTATTAAACAGGGCCTGTAGTAACAAAAAAGTGGCAATAGTTTTAAATTGAGAAAGGGTAGATTTAGATTGGACATCAGGAAGACATTTTTTACAGTGAGGTGATGAGACGCTAAAGAGGTTGCCCAGAGCTGTGGGTGCCTCTGCCCTGAAAATGTTCGAGGTCAGTTTGGAAGGAGCTCTGAGCAGCTTGATCTGGAGAAAGGTGTTCCTTCCCATTCTATGCTTCTATGAATCTGTGAGTAACATTGTCTAATAAGACCTCATTACAAAGTAAAAGTTCCCTATGAATGTTCCCTAATAAAAATCCTGGAGTCCTCCTTTTATATAAACTTTTAGTGCTTCAATAATATTAACAAAGATGGCAGAAAAATACGTCTGATAAATGTTTTCCAAATAGTGGTTCATTCTGATGGAATTTTTATTAACTTGTGGAAGGATATAATGTATGGGAAACAGTAGTGGGTATGAGTAAACAAGTTACCAAAAGACCAAAATAAGTGGGAGTTTACAGCATATAAACTAGTTCATGTATTTTTGTGTACATATTCTTATATTCTAATCGTGACATAAGTGGAAGAGAGCTCACACCAGAGGCTACCTCAAATTAGATTAGTCATGATTTGTAAAGCATATCATTAGAACTGCTATTATATGCCTTTCAAGTTTAACGTAAAGTGCAAGGCACCTTAGCTAACACATTATAAACTACTTATTTAACAATAAAAGGCAGTCCTAATGACAGGTTTAGTTAACTGCATGTTTTACACATCAGCTTGCAGAAAATAACATGCCAGAGACTTTTGAACTACTCTCGATCTTACCAGGACCAAACCGAAATTTTAGTTTATAATGTGCAACTTCTTGGTTACAGTGGACAGATAAAGGGGAAAAAAGTGACTTTGGAAAAATGCTATCAGTCTTCTGCAGGTATTTGCTGACATTTGAGTACACAGATAATATACATCCATACATGGGTAGATAGACATAAGTACAGTTATTGGGGGGCACTAAAATTTACCAGCTAAAGTGGTGGTCAAGCTAAATTTAGCAACAACTCAGTAAGAGAAAGTAGTTCTCCAAATCCCTGACTCCAATAAATGCATAGGTATTGAAAAGTTAACCAATTACTGCTCCAAGGACCCAAAATTTCACTCTGCAAATGACCAAAATTATTACCACTTTATCAGAGTTTAGAAGTTTGCTGTACACTCAAGTGGAGCTGGAATCCTAATATTAAAAATTCCACTGTATAGTCATGTCACTCACTAAATACAGTAATAACATTGCTGATAACAGGCTGCAGGTCTTGTACTGATTTTACAAAGAGTCAGTGCTTACTTGAGTGAAGAGTGAATTCATCCACAGCATGAGAAGCCTGGGGTTTGTGTCCTGCTTAATCTACTGCTGATGTCATGGGTCTCTCGCACCTCCTGTTTTAGTCTTAAGACTTATTGATCTATAAAGAAAGGACCAGAAAAGATACAATCCTGAACATTATACACAACTATGTGTAAGGATGTTGTGGGTTCTGTTCTCTGCTTCAGGAAGTACTTACAGGTTTTGCACAAAAAAGTATTTGGGTAAAAAATATGAAAATACTGAAAGGCTGGACAACCTGCAATAGTTTTAGCTGTTAACTGGAAAGACCATTTGGCATTTTAACAATCCTCACACATAAGATGACATGCAAGCCCATGGTATATGATAAAATGGCTATTTTGAAAAATAGATTTGATTATTTTTAAGTATGAAGGAACATAAAAACTATTGCCATGATTTCTGGCTGCAGTTGAAGAAGGGTAGTAAAAGATATGCTATCTGCCCGCTGCAGAGGCCTGTGTCAGCCATCCTGCCCTTAATGAGAGCCCTGTGTAGAAGACCAACTTGTTACTAGTTTATCTTAACTTTGATAAAGGCCTTCTGTTCTCTTGGGAAGATACACACCAAGGAAACGACTGCAGCCCAAAACACTAGGTGTGAACGTTTCTCTTTTACCTCCCAGAACACTGGGAGGTGGATTGTTTGAGTGAATGGCTGATAAGGGGCAGAGAAGTCTGCCCTGCCAGGTGTTTGGTGGTATAGCTGTTTTGTCTTTCCTTCTGCATGTTCCCAAAACTTTCTTAAAACTTTCCCATGGTAGAAACCTGTAAATACTGGAGTGTCTGTAATACAGATGGATACTGCTAGAAGAAGCAGTGGTCTCTGTTTGTTTTTTTCCAAGCCACTGCACCTGCTCACTTCTTCCTGCTCCTCAGGAGGACAGGAGGAGAAAATAAAATGAAGCTCATGGACTGACATAAAGACAGGCAAATCACACACCAGTTCCTGTCATGGCCAAGACAGACCCAGATGTAAAAGTAACTTAATTTATTGCCAATTAAGGTATACCTGAATGGAAAGAAGAAAACTAATCAAAACACCACCCTCCCCTAGTCACCCTCTTCCCAGGCGCAACTTCACTCCCTCTCCTACCTCCTCTGAGTGGTGTAGGTGGGATGGGGAATAGGCAGTCAGTCTGGAACTGTTCCTTTCTGCTGTTCTTTCCTTTGAACCCTTTTCCTCTGGTCCAGTGAAGTTCCTTATCATGGGCTGCAGTCCTTTAGGATAAGTCTGCTTCAACATGGAATGTCGATGGTCCACAGGTTCTCCTGCTCCTGCTCCAGCTTCAGCATGAGGTTCTCCATGGGTGCTGGGATCTGCTCTGCTGCAATCTCTCCATGGGATACAAGGAAATACATGTTCCAGCCTGATCTCCTGCACAGGTTGCAGAGGAATCCCTGCTGAGACATCTGAAGCATGTCCTTGCCTACTCCTCCTTGTCCCCACACAGGATCACAGAATCAGTGAGGCTGGAAAGACCTCTGAGATCATAGAGTCCAACCGGTGACAAATCACCACCTTGTCAACCAGACCACAGCACTGAGTGTCACATCCAGTCTTTCCTTAAACACCTCCAGGGTTGGTGACTCCAACACCTCCCTGGGCAGCCAGTCCAATGTCTAATCACCTCAGTGATCTCAAGGCTGTCTCTCACACTGTTCCCCTCACCATGTGTCATGGTTTGACACTGGCCAAATGCTAGGCACCCACGAAGGCTGCTCATTCACCCTGCTACAGCTGGACAGAGGAGAGAAAAATTTAATGAAGGGTTCATGAGTTGGAAAAAGGACCAGGAGAAAACACTCCAAGGGCAAAACAATTTAGAGATACAAAGCAAGTTTATTACTAACAAAATCAGAAGAGGATAATGAAAAGCAAAATAAGCCCTTAAAAACACCTTTTCTTCCGCCAACCCCTCCCTCCTTCCCAGCGACAGCAGAGAGAGACGGGGAGTGGGGATTTTGGTCGGTTCATCACCCGAGGTTTTCTTCCACTTGGGTCAGGGAGAGGAGTCCTTCCCTGCTATGCCATTGGGTCCCTTCCCACTGGAGACAATTCTCTGTGAATTTCCCCAACGTGGTTCCAATCTCACAAGCAGCAGTCCTCCCAAAACTGCTCCAACATGAATTCCTCCCACGGGCAGACAGTCCTCCCAAACTGTTGGGGTGTGGGTCACTCTTCTGTGGGGTGCAGTTCTCCAAGAACAGGCTGCTCCAACTTAGAAGCAGGGGCCCTCTCTCTCCACCAGGTCTTTCAGTGGATCACAGCCTCCTCCAGGCTTCCACCCGCTCCAGCATTGGCACCTTCCTCGTGGGCTGTGGGTGCATCTCTGCGTCCCCCGTGGATCCCCATGGGCTGCAGGGGGACAGCTAGTTCACCATGGTCATCACCATGGCCTGCAGAGCAATCTCATCCCTGGCACCTGGAGCATCTCCTCCCCCTCCTTCTCCACTGACCTTTGTGTCTCCATGTTGTTTCCCTCACATGTTCTTGCCTCTTCCTCTTCTCTGGCTGAAATTAAAACTGTGCCCCCCACTTTGTTTTGATTTTCTTCTTAAATATGTTATGACAGAGGTGTTACCATCATCTTTAATTGGCCCAGCCTTGGCCAGCAGCATGTCCATCTTCAGAGCCATCAGAGACTGGCTCTGCCAGACATGGTGGAAGCTTCTAGCAGCTTCTCACAGAAGTTACTTCTGTGGCTTCCCACCACCAAAAACCAGGCCGTGCAAAACCAAGACACCATGCTGCCCTCTCACCTCAGCTGTGCCCAGGGCATGTCCAACATGGCTGTGGGGTTCAGCTGTTTCCCATGGTGGGTCAGTTGGAGACAGCTAGAATCTCGTGTGTCTGGCATCCCTGGCTGATCCAAACCAGGCCTCCCCAGCAACACTCTACGTACCAAAACCTGGACATCTACACACAGTACAGGTAATCACCTTCACTGTCTGTAAAACGGAAATTGAAATGTCTGTGCCTTCACCAAATTGAAGGAGTGTGACAACAGATTGTTTTTGGACTCAGACTGGAAGAGTACTGTAATTGTGCAAATTTTTTTTTCCTACAAATCCATATCTTCTATATTAGGAGAAAATGAGAGAAAATAATTGGTTTCTACTATGAATAGGTGAGGTAAATGATTGGAGAATCCTTTTGTTCCCCTTTTTGTCTCGCTTCCTTTTAGGAGAGACATCATATCTTACGTTTATTGCTACAGTCACCAGCACTTTCACCTTGGTTCCTAAATTAATAATGGGATACTTCCATTTTCAGAGCCACTGGGGCAACCTTATCTCCTGAATTAAATGAAAACCCAGCTTAAGTGAGTAATTTAAAGAGGACAATAAATACATCCTTATACTTATATTGTAATAAGTGAATAAAACTCTTCTGTAGTTTAGATGCTAATACATACAACATCTTCAGAATGAGCCATAGGTGAAAAAAATACAGTTGTAAAAGCTTTGGGAAGCTACTTTGGCACTAGCTGAGAAAGAGCTGAGTTCCAGTGAGCCCTTCTAAATTAAATGAAAGCTGATCAGTTCAGAAGGGTCAAAAGACCAAAAAAGAATGTTGTTATTAAAACAGGATACAACAGTATAAGTTATCTTTCACCTTTGGCTGTGCAAGTTACTCAGACAACTAGAACAGGTCCAGATTTGCTATTTGAAGGTGTAATACAATGTAGTTTCCAGACATATGCTCTATTTTTTTTTTTTCTTTTGGCACTGTAACTGGATTCCTTGGTGTGGTGAAGTTTTTGACCTCACTGCAATAATTTCTCTCTAGTTGACTGTAAATGATACTCCTTTTATTTTTTCAGTGTCATAATCTAAAAGTAACATGATGTTGACCTTTTCTCCTTTCCACAATGAGGAGGTGCCCCTCCCAGGGGGGATGGGCATTGAGGTGGACGCATGGCAGGGCACGGGGTTTTCCTCTCCCTGTTCCCTGGTCACATGTACCCCAGTCCTGGCCCTCACTGGCCATTTCGAAGGTACCCCACGTGGAATCCTGTACTTAGGGTGGGTGTTCACATAATTCTAGTGTAGTTTTTGTGGTAGTCTGTGCCAGGCTCCAGCCATGTGTGGCTGGAGGAACAAAATCTGAGAACATCAATGAAAATATCGTCTCCTTGATTCTTCCACGGGCCAAATCTGTCTCCAGGGAGGGTGGCAGAGAACCCCACTGCAACAAAATGGTGAGAGAATGTGAGCATTTTAGTGATCCCTGGACCTCTGGAGACAGCCTAAGAGAAACAGCGAAGATTTTGAAAAATCTTCAGGAATCCAGTGAGTATGCTTGTTTTGCTGTGTCCTCTCGGACTATGAAAGAACTGTGGAAAGAATCATGGCTTTTACAGCCACAAAAAGACATTTATCTCAAACTTGAAAAGATCCTTGGACAGCAATTTGCAAACTTCAGTTTAATTCAGGCTAAAAAGGAACTGAGACACTTCCTGGCATGGCTTTTTAAGAACTTTTTCTATATTTCCTGGGACTTAATGCTTACAAAAGACTTTTGGGAAAAGGTCTGGGCAGAATTAATTTCTCAGTCGAAACATGTGCCAATGGAAGAATATTTCTGTGAGCATTATCTGGTTACGGATGTGCTGGGTCCCGTTCTTACCCCGGCAACTGACAGCAGCCTCCACTGCGAGGCCACGTGGCCGACTCAGGAGCGCGGGAGTACACACAGCGTACCCAGCGCCCACGGCAGTCCGTGTTCTGACACGGGTGCCTCCTCTACTTCTATTGTGCGATCTCGGCCCTGCGCCCCGAGTTCGCTGCGAGAGAAGGCGAGGCGGCTGCCTCAAGCAGGCGGGGAGCTGCGAGCTGTGGCCCCGGCGGGCAGGGCTGTGAGCGGCAGCGGTGCACGCAGCAGCGGCATGGCGCAGCGGGCGCGGAGCAGCTGCAGGGCGGGTGTGGTGGACCCAGAGAGATGGAGCGGCCGAGCCCATGGCACAGGGTGCGGCATGCCGCAGCCAGCGTGGGGAAGCCCCAAAACTGGCTCGGCGCAAGATGGAGCGTGGCCCGGAACAGCGGCTCCGGGAAGTGGCGGCTGGGCCAGCAGAGCGGCGGGGCCGGCGCGGCCGAGCAGTGTGAAGGCGCGGCGGCTGCTCTGCAGGCTAGAAACAGCTGTTACCGATACAACAAGGGCGGCGGCGGCGCACACGGAGCAGAGTGGTGCGGTCCAACCCGGCACCTGCCGCCCCGGGCGCGGCCCCCAGCAACCCCCCTGTTCTCACCTCAAGAGAAACCAGCGTGCAAGCAGCACCAGCGGACCCAGCGCGGGAGCGATGAGTAGTTTCATCTAGTAGTTGATCAGTAGTTTGATTTACAGTCCCAAGTTCTTCAAGGAGATTTCTGTGGTTGTAGCTTCTTTAAAACTTTATATCGAAGTTTGAGGCATGAACTGTTTTCAGTCTCTGGCAGGCACGGTCGTAGAAATTGAGTGAGACACTGTTAACTTCTGTTAAAACAGAAGCTGTGCTCTTTTAAGAATGTTTGTAGATGCATGTAGGATGCTTTAAACCTTTAGCGCTGCTGTGACAAAGCTAACAGTATTTTTGGAAAAATTATCAAAACTATGAAGATTAATGGTAATAAGAATATTAATCTGTTATCTCAAATGTTTCACAAGATTGTTCCAACGTTTGATAATGGAAAAAGGCTGTCCTTACACAGGATAAAAAACTTTCTTTTAAATGCTATCTTGAGTTTTCCTATTCAGGTTTTCTAAGATACTTTGATTTCTGGTACAAGAATTTGGATTAGACCTTTTCACCAATTTAGGAAATAGCATATACTCTTCTTGTTTCTAAGAGTCTAGAATGGATTTTGCCTTCAAGATAAATATAAATAACTAAAAGCATTAAATTAAAATATGTTTTTAAAACTCTTTAAACTTCAATTTATTAATTGAAAAAAATGGAAATGGATTTCAGAATTCTTAGTCACTTTTTTCAACTTATTGTGTTTTGCATTAATTCAAATCAATGTGGACTAAAATGTTTAAGAGTACAAGTAGATTAATTTTCAGAATCAAATATTTTGTTCCAGAGGACCAAAAAAAGTAAATAGATAACCAATCCCTCCAGTATGCTGTTGTGGATTTTTTTTTTATTTTAATGTATTCTATCCACAATTATTTTTATTAGTTCTTATAAGTTTACATATTATTTAAAAAAATCTACAAAGTGAAAAGAGAAGTGAAATTCAGCACTTTTTTTCTGGGACTAGAAGATAGACAACACATGCACTGAAAGCAGTAACTACCATAAAAAAAAGAAACAAAAAACCAGAACTTCATAAATTTCATATAAGACCTGTGTTTTGACATTTGGTATCTGGTTATACTGTTTCAGAGGTTAAATTCCCTGCAGAGTTGAGTAGGTCATCCACTGTCTTACTGTAAGTCCTTACTGGTATCAAAGGCTACTCTGCCTTGTGATGCTACAGCCATACTAGAAAGACAGGTGATTAAGTGTTTGAAACATCTGTTAGTTACTGTTCTTGGCACAAACCCAGGCTCATAAATCAAGAGAACCTGAAAAAGTTTTTTTTTGAAAGTTTTTTTATCATCCATGAATTTCAAAATTTCCCACACTATTTTTCGATTGTTCTACATGAATGGCAAACAGTGCAAAATAAAAATTCATCAGGATTCTGCTTTTATGTCCTTTGTGCTCCTACCAAAGATGTTTCAAATAGTTCAACATATTTTAAACTAATACATAATTAAGAAAAGTAGCTGAGCATACACACTGAAAGATCTTGAAAAGATGTAAGGAAAAGTAATTTCTTTTTCAAGTGATTGACAGTGAAATGTATTGCTTGCTTGTTTTGATAGCAACCCAAATAACTCAGCAGGGAAAAAAGGAGGAGAATTATACCTTACCCTTGTCCCTGTTGGTTTTTCTGCTTGATCAGAATGTTACTTCTGTTTTGAAAGCTTGTAGAAATATGTCCAAGAAATCAGTACCTTGTGTAGAGCAATAGTTACAATACCAAGGAAAAGCCCAAGACAACTGTTTTTCAGAACTGAATGCTACTTGTTTCACTGCTGAAACTTTATGCACAGCCACTGAAGGTCAGGAGTCTTTACCTGGGTATAGGACTCCATCTAAGCCTTAGTTATCTTTGTTCTAGATTTATTTATCAAATGAACCCAAAGGTAAGAATTTCATCATGTAGACTGATTTGATACGTCACAAGGTTTGAGGTGCATTAAACAGAAAAAATAGTAAAGGGCATCTAGGTCTTACATTTATCAGTCAAGTAATTATACTTAAAGCAGATTTGTCCATCTGTCTCTTATAGCATCTAAAGAATGCATTTTCCACAATTTTCAACACTGTTATTACTAGTATACTGCAATTATACTCCGCTGTAAACTGATAAGAGGTGAAGAGGGAACAGTGGCTTGCAGTGCTTCATAAAGCACAGGAAAAACAAGATTGAGGAACTGTCACTGAAAAATATATCGAGAAAATGTTCAAAATTATGATATCACTAAGTGTTGGCTCTCATTGTTGAAAATCTAATTAATGAAGGACACTAATATATTAACTTTCAGGAACTAGGAGTAATATCATGAAATTATTGCATTTTTCCCCTTATTCATGCAGTGACAAAAATTCAGCTCAGATGAAGCCAACAAAGTTCTACAAACTTTCAGAGGAAACAGAAAGATAATATCTCTACTTCCAAGTCAACCTGAATGTCCCTTGGGGTTTGTACATATATCTGTGTGAAGGTAACTGGAAATGAAAAATTACCTCAGTAGGAAAAGCTAGTGCAGCTCTTTCCTTTTATCCAAAAGTTTAAAGTAAAAATTTGAAGTGAATACTTCCATCTTGGGACTTATTTCATTTCCTGGGAGATGTGAACTCTGGAAGGACTAATGGTCTAATGGCTATGATAAAGGGTACACTTAAGTGCAACTACCCATCAATCCTTTTGATGCTCTACAAAATTATGTAAATTATTAATCAAACCCTAAAGTAGTGGATTAAATTGAGCATCCCACATGAAAAGGTTTTCTTGATTTTGTCTCTACAATAAAAATAAATATCCATGAAGAGTGAAAAAAATTAGGAAGTCAACCCACCAATTCATGAGTGTTTTGATAGCCTCCTAGGTGGGGGAAAGAAAAGCTTGATTCGTATCATTTCAAAAGGAAAGAAAAGGGGTTTGAATTAGGACTTCAAAATTTTGAGTGTGACCAGCAAAAACAATGGGTAAAAAAATCTTCGATGTCATTTTAGAAAAAAATTAGGTCCTAAAGATTTAATTTTCAGATCAAATTATTTAACTAATTTGGTTTTTATTGACAAGCAACTTCAGAGCAATTGTCATCACATTTTTGGGTAGTACCAAACCCACCTAAGAAATATCTAATAACAGAAAGTACAAGTTGTTATTGTAATTATACTGCTGCATTGTGGGTTTCATTATATAATGGTTTTGGTTTCAACACAGAGCCAAATTAGACTACTTTTTGGTTTTGCTTTTATTCTGCTTTTTGTTTTTTTTTAATTTTTTTTTTTTCTGGATGAATCTTACCTGTGTTGGATGCAAAGTTAGATGCAGTTTTTTACCCTCTAAATCATTTTTATTACAGTCATCAGTATATCAACTGACCCCAGACACCACAGTATTCTAGTTACCTCAATAGTTTTCAGGTTTTTGGTAGTCACTGACAAATTTTCCCCATTTCATTGTCTATCCCTTCACTTCTTCTCACAACAGCATTCCCTTCATTTCCTCTCACAACAGCACTCATTAACTGTAAGGGCAGAGAATTACAGTCATGGGATACAGGCACACACTACTGCTGCGTTTTGCACAGGTAACAGTAAAGGAAGCACTAAGGAATGACCTTCCTGTTCTTTTTGAACTGTGCTGTTTTTTCTGACAAGATCTCTCAAGAATGTATTTCTTGGGAACGTGACTCAATTCCTTCCAGTGACAAATCAAGAGTTTGGCTTTAGTGTTGCATTCTTCAACTTTGAAAGAATAATTTTTTCATCTTGCATGAAAGAAGTACAAATTTCTGCTTAAATTTTAACAGGGTTTTTTTTTCTTATTGTGGGAAAAAATAGTATTCAACCTGGTTAATATCCTGTTGTATGTCCCTCTAGACCTTGTGGAAGGAAGAGACTATGAAAATGTATTTCAAAATGGTGTATGTTCTGAGAGGCACAAATCTTGTCAACTGAAATCTCTTATAAACTTTCTTATCTGGCATTATAAAAACATACTTTTGGAGATCAGCAGTCTTTATGGTTTGCATTCATAACCTCTCAGGAACTCTCAGAGAAGATTCTAGATGCAGATACTGGTATCAAGCATTTCTCACTTGGTCTACCTAGGCTACTTTTCCTTTAAAGAATTCTTTGGCGTTTGAATTATTATGATGAGAATTATCAAACTGAAAAAAAAAACCCAACCTGTTTTGATAAAATGTTTCACTCAAATTAGAGAGTACTGATTCGTAAAGGTGACCTTTAAGCTAAAATACTTCAAAGTGTTAAATGTCAGTGGCAGCTTTATTTCTACAATGGAATATGAAACAAGAATTATGAATCATGATAAGTTCATGAGCTTTATGAGCTAAATAAATCTATTGCACATGAAAATTTAAGAGATGTAGGGGGTTGTTCAGGTGAAGAAGAAAGAATGCACTGTGCAATGCACCTTAGAAGTTCATCTACTTATCTAGGGCCCAAGCCTATTGTTGAATCAACCAGGCAGAGCCCATCCCTGTGGACATACACAAAGACTTTGTAACAGTCTCTCCATGTCTTTAGTTTTAATCAGGGTGGAGTCCTGCTTTTGGAAATATTCATGGATAATTATAGGGGTTGTCCTTCTCAACATTAAAAAGCACTATGTATTTCTATGCTTAAAAATGTTGCCAAAACGCACCGATGTATCCCTACTAATTACTAATATGCTCTGGTTTATTTTAGCCCACAAGATGAGCCACAAGTGGCTAATCATGATCTAAATAGTGTTGTTCAAATTTCTTAGAGTACTGTTGTAAATTTATCCTTTCCATAGAGTCCTGGAAAGTAACTTCTCATTAGGCTTTCATCACCAGTATTTCACAGATCAAGAACTGTAGCATGAGATTAAGTTTCTGATTGTACCAATCTCCCTCATGAAAATCACTTGAAGCAAGCCCCCAAAACCCCTTTATCTCCAGTGAAGACATCAATTCCTGAGTGACTACTGAGCCAGCAGGTTTTTGCACCAGCTAGACAACTTTTTGAAACAAGTCAGCACATATTAGCTACCTAGAACTGCTTTTGAGGTGCTCTAGTGGTTTAGTTTGAAATCTATTACTTACTTATTTCCCTTCTGTGAGAGAAGAATTAGGAGAAAGCAAAGTAGACCCAAAACTTTAAAGAATATAATGAAAGCTTTATTAACAGAACTAAAAGGGAAAAAAGAAAAAAAGTCAGAATAAACCTTCAGAACACTTCTCCTCCCCCCGCTTCTCCTATCTTCTTCCACTGACAACGCAAAGAGACAAAACTTGGGATTTTTTTCAGTCAGTTTACCACCTCTATACTAGTCTTTCCTCAGTTCACTTAGGGAGAGGAGTCTCTCTTGACATGCCATGGCAATTTCTCCACAAGAAATAGCTCTCTCGTGGCTTCAGTGTCACAGCAAACAGCTGCCGGGAATGGTTCTCTGCTCACCATGTGAAAATCCCTTCCCTCCACTTACAGCTTTGCCCACAACTGTTTTCAAGGGTTCAGTCTTTAACTAATGGGGTACCATTTTAAAGGTTGAGCTGTTCAGAAGCAAAGGTTCTCTTATCCATCTCTGGGAACAGAGGTNTAGCAAAAAAATGACTTCTGTGGTGTTGCAGTGGGGTGGCTGCAACCTTTCCCTGGGAGACAGCCTTGGCCCGTGGAAGAATCAAGGAGACGATATTTGATAGATGTTTTCAGATTTTATTCCCCCTGGCCGCACATGGCCAGAGCCCAGCAGGGACTCCGACAGCGACTGCCCCCAGAACAGGTCTGGAACAACCCCCCCGGGGTCCCGTGAACACTCCCCTAAGTACAGAACTCCCGCGGGCTACATTCAAAGTGACCAATGGGTGACAGGATTTGGGGTACACATGACCAAGGGAACAGGGACAGAGAAACCCCGTGCCCCACACATCCACTCATGCTCATCCCCCCCACGGGGGTCACCTCTTCACTGTGGCTGGTGGATTTCTTCTTAACTAAAAACCAAGCTATGCTAAACCACTACAGGTTCAAAGCAAGAGAGCTAAATGATTGCCTCCTAAAGCCAGAAGGCCACAACCTTCCCTTCTAGTTATTGCAATTGTTCTGTATTTGTCACCATATCTCACAGACTCATTTCCTGAGGCCAGGTCTGCACACTGACCCCACAGCCAAGGGGAAGGAAGAGTTTCTGAGTGTGTGTTGTCAAAGCTTCTGGTTCACATGAGACAGAGGGGGTGAACATCCACCACCAGAGGCTACAACTCCACTGACATGAGAGGCAGCTCTCATATCTTAGAAGGAGTCACAAACCATCAAAGACCCACAAAGTGCCCCCAGACTAATTTCTGGGGCCTTGCACGTGACCCATAGTGTTGCGAAAGACAGCGTAAAATATTCCCCCACCCATCCAGCAGGGCCCACCTGGGCATTCCCATGCAAACCTGAATATACATTAACCCACTGAACTCTATGTTTCATGGGACCATCACCACGAACCCTCTTGCCATCCTCTCTGGCTTCCCCACACCCTTCTCTTTTTCCTATTTCCTTCTCTCTCTCTTTCTCTCTCTCTGTCTCTGTCTCTCCCGCTCAAACTTAGTGTTAAATAAAATCCATACTACTGACTTCAGCATATGGTCTCATTTGCACCTAAATTTGGGCGGAAGCATCTCTATAATAAAAGGATTGTAATTTCATCCCCTGAAGTTACAGAGTTAAGACTGAAGTTACAGAGATGAGGGCTCAGAGCACTGGAAGGATGAGATAAATCTGGACTGCTCATAATTTTCTGACTTATACTACTAAGATTTCAGATATAGTAACAATTAAAGTTTGGCTTTACATATTGTGTCTCCTTTTCATTCATAATAATACTCTGAGGGTGAAAAGAGATAAGATAATTCAGTAGTCACTCAGGGGTTTGGAAAAGAGAAAAGAAAAGATTAAATCATTTTCCTGTATGGCAGAGTTTCAGGTTGTTCTGGGCCACCAGACAGTAAAGTTCATTAATTACAGCAGTAAAATATCTTAAAATCTCTTCTGATTTCCACTACTAAATCAGTTAGTAGATTTACAGTAGTGAAAAGCATAAAATGGAGAAGAATGAAGAAATGAGATATGTTATAATTTTTTCTGCTGTTACTAGTCATAATTTGCAAAACAGGTTTAATCATTATTTGAAGCTGGTGGGATAGGCATTCAATTATTTGTTTAGTTTTAAAATGTTGATAGATACTGTTAATTTCTATTGTTTTGGTGAAATAAAATCCTTCATTATTCTTTCTCTGTGTTTAATATTGGTATATTCAAATATATGTTAATGAAAAACAATAAAAAACAGTTTCAAAACAGCTTCAACATGTAGAGTTGAAAACAGGCACAATTAAAAAAAAACAAAAAACTGTAGATGCATATTTAGGCAACCACAATAGCTATTCACTTTTAATCACTCACAGATGATAGCAAAATATTATTTTTAGATTTATGCATTATTCATCCATAATAATAGCCCAGGATTATGTACTACTTACACATTAGTCTCTTACACTTACCAGTAATAGCAGAAATCAGGTACAGAAGTAAGACTGAGCAGTACAGAGAGGTGAACTCAGAGAAAATACTCACTTTTTATTAAATAGATGTAATTGTTCACCACTGAGAACAAGTGCTGAGAAAATAACTTACACCCCTTGTGACAGGGGAGAGTGAAAGAGAATTGATTAATAGACTATAATAAAAAGTGCTTCAGCATTAGAATCTGTTTAACCAAGAGGAAGTGTGAAATTATGATGTTTGTATGTGCTGTGCATAAGTTGAATTGCACGGTAACTTACTGCACAAGCCACTAGATCTGGTTTCAGCTTGTTTCACAGAATTTTTCCACAGGTGCTGGGCCTGACTCTACTCTCATTTTCAGAAGCAGACAGGAAGTATGCGCATTTGCAATCATCGTGTTGGAAAACACCCCAAAACAAATGCTGCACATACCACGCTGAATGTGTCCCGTTTGTGAGTTTAGAAATGGGTTGTTTCTACTGCCCTGTACACATGGCTACATTTTGTATTAAAGACATTTAATAACACTCCTAATATTATCTTCATGTATCTCTTCATGAGAGATTGCATGGAGGTGTCTTGTTTTACCCTGTAAAGATAATTCATTGTTCACCAGAATGTTTGCGTGACTGTGTGTATCACATATATACTGTCTCATTGTCATCACAGGTGGCTACCACGATTTGACTGATGCAAGTAGGTGTGTATAGGTATTTTAGGATTTACAGGAAGTCATCCTTTAGGTGAGTGAGAAAGCAGTGGAAATGTGCCCTGGGAGTAATGAGATAGTTGAGAGTGAGGAGGTCAGGATTAGAGAACAAGACAATGTACACAAGAGTGGTGTGCTACTGACAGCTTAAAGAGGAAGAAGATGCAGATAAGACCTTCTACACATAACTGGAGGGAGTCTTGCATTTGCAGGCTCTTGTTCTTATGGAGGACTTGAACCACCTTGGTATCTGGTGGTGGGGGAACTCAGCAGGGCACAAGCAAACAGTGAGGTTTCAGGAGTGTACTGATGACAGCTTCTGGACTGGCAGAGGTCATTAAGCAACACTTGAGGAGAGATGAACTGCCAGAGTTTATAATTAGAAACAAGAGGGAAGTGGCTGAGGATTAAGGATTAGGGTTGGCAGCCTTGACTTCAGTGATCATGGGATGGTAGTATTCAGGAGTGAAAAAAAACCCAAAAAGCATGATTTCCCCAGATTTGAGGAGGTGGTTTTTGGCTTGTTCAGAGACACATTTGGAAAAACCCATAGAATATGATTCTGTAGAGAAGAGGCGTCCAGGATAACCTCCTCCACACCCAAGGATAGTCCAACCTTGTGTAGAGCAAGCCTAAGGTAGTAGAAAGTCTATTTGAATAAACAAGGATACTGTCTGGGCACCTGAAGTTGAAAGTAATAAGGGAAATATGCAGGTCAACAAGAAGTGTTTCTACAGGTTTATCAGTAGCAAAGCAAAAATTTAGAAAACTGAAGCCCCACTGCTAAATGGGGCAGGGGAACTGGTGACAAAAGACACCTTATTCAATACTTTATTTTTCTCAGTCTTTACTAGTAAGTAAAGAAATTCAGAAATCTTAGGTACAAGAAATCTGAGGTATCTTACACCCCCAGGAAAATCTTCAGTGAGGAACACTTGCTCTCAGTGGAGGATCGAGTTAAGGAACACCTAATCAGTCTGAATCTATAGACCCTGGGATATAACAGGGTATACCAACAAGTGCTGTGGGAACTGAAGGGTAACACTGTAAGGCCACTGTCAAACAGATTTGAAAGATCTTTGCAAATGGGAAAAAGAAAGGGTCAGCTGTACCTTCAAGAATGTCAAGATGGAAGATCCAGAGAACTACAGGCCAGTCAGGCTCACATTGTTCCCTTGAGGAAATAATCCTGGAAGCCATTCTCAAATGTAAGAAGGAAAAGAACGTGCCTAGGTATAGTCAATATAGATTTATGAAGGGGAAATCATCCTAACCAACCTGATAATCTTCTACAGTGAAACAAGTAGCTCAGCTGACAAGGAAGTGAATGTTGTTAATCTTGACTTTAACAAGGCTTTTGACATTGTCTTCCATAATATCCTCAAACTGAGGAAATATGTAGCAAATATTGTTCAACACATTTTTTGTTTGTGTTAAAATTGTACAGGGTTTGATGTAATTTAATTTGCAAGGAAAAGTAATTTTGAAATATTAGGGAGTTTATTACTTTGAACTTTAATGCTTAATAAATCAATGTGCTGTTATTAATTCTTTTTACAAAATGATCAAATAA
Source organism: Mystacornis crossleyi (assembly GCA_013400655.1). Taxonomy (NCBI): domain Eukaryota; kingdom Metazoa; phylum Chordata; class Aves; order Passeriformes; family Timaliidae; genus Mystacornis; species Mystacornis crossleyi. The sequence goes on from VYZQ01049961.1 coordinate 36,066, forward strand.
AAACCCCGGGTAGAATATAATAAAATGCAAAATTTCAATTTTCTCAAAGCAGTTTTTATCTAGCAATTTTCTGTTATAAAAATATTTAGTTCATCATTGAAATGAATAGTGGGAAAAAATCTGCTTAAATCAAAAACCTCATATCCCAGAAATACCATATCTAATTAGTTCTGCTACTGTTGCCATTATGTATACATAAGGAACTAAAACACAGAAAGACTGATTGCAGATGAATTAAATAACAGAGAACGGGTTCCTAACTCACAGAAGAATCCTGTAATTTGAATCATCCAACTGATGATTCCTCAATGATTTTTTTCACCACATTTTCTTGTTATATCTCCTTAAAGACCATCTAAAGAGGTCCTTTCCATAGTATAAGAACAATTAATTGGTCCCTCTACTTGCCTCCTGGAAAAATTCTCAGCAGCACATGTTCTACTGACATTTTGAGACATTTTGTTCAATATCTTGTCACGGTGATATTGGATGACAAAATGCCGCGACCTTCCCAAAAGCGCCTCTAAGGAAGCCTCTCAATGCAGCCAGCACTCTTGCACACAAACGTACACTCACACACCGGATAGCTAGCAAAACGGTCTGACACTGAATGAGCAGGAAGGGTCTTCGCATGAGGTTCTACAGGAGAGATTTTAATGCATGTGCACTTGTGCAATGTTCCCAAGAAGTGCCGGGAGAGCAATGGGGGTCCAGGGGAAGGGAACCAATCAGGAAACTCTGAGGGCGTATCAGGTAACAAGGGGTGTAGTGGCCAATGGAGCCAACCAGGGAAGCAGAACTGGGATACATTAACAGAACAGACCAGAGCATTCTGGGGGAAGCCTTTTCAGTCACCATAAGCTGGAAAGGAACCTAGGACCTATCCCACCATAGGACTCTTTTTGTTCCTTGTCTGGTAGGCCCACTGATCCCCACAATATCTAACTCTCATTAAGTGAAAAAGAGGGTATTTAAATCTTTGCACCCCTGAGTATATCAAAGTGCTGTTTCAGTGTAATTCCCTCTCAGTACCATTTGACAACTTAGTTAACAATTCTGATCCCAATTTAATGAACTAGCGGGGCCATGATATTTAAGAGAGATCTTTACCTTTTGCTGTCCTTCAGAACTCATCTTAGGCTTGACATTTCTATTTTAATGAGGTATTCTACATTTCTGATTCCTCCTCTGAAGGTGAAGAAAAGTCTGACAAACTTGGAGTTTTATTTTATTCTTAGTCCCAATCTAGACAAAATTCATAGGAAGAAAAAGACATTTGTTTTTCCTTATGATTGTTGACCATCGAAAACGTTCCTTGTTTTTTATAAACGAGTTACTGTTTTAAGAAAATCTTAAGGAATATCATAAAATCAGAGGAAAAGCTATTGGCAAATAATGTAGTTAATTTCTTGGATGAATCCACTTTTTGTCACCATATAGGGATTACATCTTCCTGTATCTGAATACAATAGTCATCAATTATTCCCTTGTGTGAAAGACCAAGTAAATATAAGGGAGTAGGGGAAGACAAAGGCCTGTTGAAATCTTCTTAAACTCATGTCCTAGCTGTGCTTCCACTTGAAGGCCACCCCTGGTCTTAACCTCTGCAGCAACACCCATATATTCTTAAGTCCAAGTTTAAGCAATATTTGAAAACTGTTTGTAAATTAATTCTAGAAAAGGGAAATAGTAAAAGCTTCTCTCTGGTTCCTATGAAAATGCAAGGACTGTTGATCACATGCAATACTTAGTAACAGTGCTCCATAAAGGACCAGCGTCCCTTTATGACCTGGAATTTAAAACCTGCTGAGGCAATCTAGGGCTGTATACTTCATCGTCATTTGGTAAAATATGCTCTCAGCCACAACTCCCAGCTTATGTCAAGGAAAAGTTGGACTCATAATTTTATAAAATGCTTGAAAATTGCCAGTTGTGACCTTTAGTACCATCTTTCAATAACTGAAGGTCTTCAAGCCCCAAGGATTTGGATTCATTGGTTTGCCACTGTTTATTACCAACTATGAGACAGAAGCTTTGGAAGGTAGGCAAACCTTAATAACCATCATGAAAAAAGAATGTCTCACAAAAAGTTGGCAATTTTTTCTCCCAGCTCTGTGTGACCCTTATGAATTGTGCTCTCATCTACTTTAATCATTTATAATTACTTACTGCACAAAAGTGTATCTTAAATCTTCTCCCATGTAATGTGCTGAGATACAGACAATCAAAGCGAAGGTACTGAGTGGCAATGAATATTTAATTAGTGTAAGATCCTTCTTTGTTTCTTCAAAATGTTCCTGTGAAACTAGAGAGCATCTTTTCAAAAATGTACACAACGTAACTACAGGAGCACTAGCTGAGAAATGCAGAACAGATTTCAATTTTCTAGATAATAGTGCATATGTGAGATTAACACATTAAGAAAGCAAAAAGAAAAAATCACTCTTCATGGCATAAGATCTGAAAATGCAGGTGTTCAGTAATCAGTTATGTCATCATTTTGTGTGACATTTCTGGGAATGTTAAAACATTCATTGCATGATATGATGGGTTGGTCCCAGCTGGCAGCCATGGTCCCACCCAGTCACTCACTGCCCGTCCCCTCCTCCTTAGGATAAGAAAGAACATGAGGAAAAATGAGAATGAGAAAAATCTTATGTTGAGATACAGACAGGAAGATCGCTGAATGGTTACTGTCACAGGCAAACCAGACTTGACTTGGGAATATTAACTTGACATGTAATATAAATAGAAAATTATTCTTTTGGGTATGGGAAAGCAAAAACAACAACAAAAGAAGCAAACATTTACACATTTTGGGAAAAGACATCCCTTCTCCTTCCCCATACTTGTCTCCCCTCCTGCACTCCAGACCCCTCTCCCCAGTGCACACAAGAATATTGATCATATACCAAATGCTTTTGTAACAGAGTATTATAGTAAAAGAGAGTTTATATTGTGTCTCAACAACTCCTATGTTCGCCAGTAAGGAATTTCCACTTTTCCATTTACCCTGTCATGGAGGGGTGAGGGGGTAAATAACATCAAACAAACCTTTTCACAAAAAGTACAAAACTGAGGAAAGAAGGTTCTTTGTAATTTCATCATGCCAGGGAAAGACATGCCTGGAAGCTGCTTGATGGCTTCTTCCATTTTATCTTTCTTTCTTTTAATAGATTTTTCATACAAATTCACAAAATTACCTTCACAGTACAACATTATAAAATAATATGGAGGAAACAAAAATGTGTGGATGTGAATAAATAAACAATCATATAAAAATAAAAACATAACCTAAATTTCAAAGCAATGAAAAGAGGAAAGTAGTAAGAGCAAGGAGGAACAGGAAGGTGAGTGAAGAAAAAAGAGGAAAGAATACTGAGAAAAAATATGTCTGTTAAACAAGCATCAAATAAAGCATAAATAGTGTTGCAGGTAAACTTATTTTTTCCTCTAAATTTTGTGGGAAAATATTTGAAACAAACGATGACTTAAATGGCATACTGAATAGGATTTCTCAGTTAAGATGTCTTCCAGCATAACAGTTCAGCACAGAAAGTGATTAAGTTGGGACATGTGCCTAAAGTAAGGGGACAGTTGTAAGAAGAAAAAGTAAAATATGAAGTTTGGTGTGGAATGTGGGTACAGATACATGAAGACTCATATTGTCTGATTTTACATTGGATGGCATGGGTGCACCTGATTTCAGTCTCAGGTTTGCTGAATCAATCAGCCTGACCAGATGGCTTTGCATTAGGGCATAGCATCTGTAATTCCCTGAAACCATCCTGCCTTTTTGTCTCAGGAAGCAGTTGTTCATATGCTCTGGCCCCAGCCAGGAAGACCCATTTAACATTTTTGTGGCACAAATTTCCAGTTTGCCCCCTGTGGGAAGGCTGACTGACTTATTTCAGTGTGTCTATGCTGATTTGAGCAGTGTGATGGCTTTTTATACTGTTGACAAATATTGTCCAATAGCAATATCAAACAGAAGTCACCCTCCAAAAAGTCTACGCTGATGCTACACATGCTAAGGAGTGGTGCACTGAGTAACTCAATGACTACTACTTAGCTCTTAGCACTCATACAGAATGTGGGAGAAAATTTTATAGATGTTATCCTCATGATGAGGCTGCCTTCTCTAGTTGGGCTCATGGCTATAATCCTTCTCTCCCCATCTCCACACGGTGGTTCTTCATGACTTGTGCGATCATACTAACCCTCTTAGAGACACCGATGGCTTCTTTCTCCTCCCTTCCCCTCAATAATGTAGCTTTCTTTGCTTCCTGGAACCAAAAATATATTTCCCATCCTAAAGTCTGTTTTCCTGCAAAAATGGGGGTCATTACTGGGGGGGTTGCACATGGGGAGAGGGGCCCCATTTATGATTTGTTGAAGAGCAAAGTCTGGAGCTATCCAACTGTGTAAGCTTTTTCATGGGCACCTGCATTTGTTATATCGCAAGTGTGCCTGTCATCTTCTTTATGAGAAACCAAAACCTCTTTGTATTATGTCCAGCAATTTCCTTTCTCCTTCAAACTGTACAAAAGCCCTGAGGCTTCATGTCCTACCTGCATATTGGGCTAAAAAACCCAAATTCCGTATTTTAATCACCCAGTTTATCAGCTTCTGCATAATGGCTATGATTTTTGAATATCTGTACAGTATATAGTTCATTTAAAAAATAACAGGGTTTGTAGAATATCCATCCGAGATGGACCAGGTTCTGCTCAGTGGTGCCCAGCAATAGGACAAGAGGCAA
>VYZQ01049963.1:0-10029 GCA_013400655.1 Mystacornis crossleyi
GGGGTGTCAACCCATGACAACAAGGTAACAGCAACTGATCTGATGAGATTTTTTCACTTGTTCCATTTTTTGGATGGCATTAGGTTAGTTCTTCAAGCTTAATACCTCTACAGTCCTTGGAGACATGGATTTTCATTTTTTCAGTGGAAACTACTCCCCAGAAGAGAGACTTTAAAATTAGCTCTGTCAGTAACATTGGAAAAAAAAATGCCTAAAAATTTTCCCTTTCCCCACATAAATAGTAAAGATTCCAAATTGCTTTTCGTCATGAATTCTGGGGTCAGCATTCATCAGACTTACTGCTTGTGCAATGTCCCAATTTGCTGTCCCATTCTTCTTTGAAAACATGTTTTAGTGGTACCTGTGAGTAATAATGAGAAAGTGATTGAATGTATGGCTGATGACACTGTTAAAATGTATTTTCTCATTTTTTACTGGTAATGCAAATGAGTGGGGGACAAAGGAGTCTTTTCAGTTTACAGACCAAAGCCCGAGGTCTTAAAATCATCATATTGGGGAAGTACTATGAATTCTCATTTATCTACTTCTCCACTGAAGTAAAGAGCTGGTACCATGTACTTAAGCAATGGCTCCTAAAATTACAAGTCTAAATAGAGGACTAATTCCTTTTTGACTTATTTTAAGGCAATAGACAGCCGGAAGATCTGTGAAAAAGTTTATCAAAAAATCGCAAAGGCTTCAGCATTTGATGTGCATTGAGACAGGAGCTATAAATACTGGCATTTCTGAGGAGAAATTTCTCTCTTCAAGATCTTCCTTCGTATTATTTGTCCCATGAGAGCCATACAATAGAATTCTTAACCAGTAAGTGTGATGTGTGACATACATCATCATCATCATCTGGTCATTTCTGAACTTAAATCTCTTCAGTCAAAACCATTTGCAGTGATAGAGACTCTTCGCTTCGCAGTCCATATTCTGACCCTTCAGCTCCTCAGTCAGTACTGTGTAGATATGGCACAGCATCGTGACTGATCAGTCTTTTCTGCCTACAGCTGCTCTCGCTATCTATACGTGCATGAGAATCACACGTTTAGGTTTTTCTTCTGCAAATGGGTGTAAAAGGGATAACAGCATGCTGAAATTTCAGAAGACTTTGAATGGTGGTGTTACAGCAACTACAGGACTTCTGAACCTTATAGATGAGATTGTAAGATGCCGTGATGGTTTTCTGTGACAAATCTACCACTTGTATTTGGTGAGACAAGGTAATAATTTGAAACAGCGCTTGGTTATTCTTGGCTTTTTTTTAGAATTAATTCTGATAGCAAAAATCTTTACAGCTGGTCCATTTAGCTTTGGGTGGCAGAACTTGAGTATAGGAAAAGAAAAAGCTCCTTAGGAATATTGAAGAATTTTCCACTTGTACAGAACACTGAAGAATGTGTCAATGTTTGATTTTGGTAAGCCGTAAGTGGGAAATGTTTTCCTAGCTTTCTTAAAATGGAGTTTTATTTCCTGTTTGGATCTTGAAGCTTTGGACAGTCAGTTGAAAGCAATATTCTTCCCTCAGATCCTACCAAGCAGATCTCACCTTTGATAGTCTGTTGTATATATCTTTCATGCTCAGAGATCTGTGCAGAAGAGGTGAGCAGGGTAATGGAGTTAAGATCAGCCATGTAGATCTGAAAGAAAAATGTTGTCTTTAACAAATGCTCTAGCCTGTTTCCATTATTTTTTCCTGAGGAAAGAGCATACATTTAGAAGGCCTGACTTTTTTCCAAGATTATGTATTTTTCCTAAAGCCTCAGCTTGTAGATGCTGAGCTCTTGTTTATGTAATTTAAAATGCAATAATGACAGAAACAGAAGCAAAGAGAATTAGTGTACATTGATTATGCATTGTCAATAATGAACTTTAAGCACTTTGTGAATAAATGTGAGGTAAATGTCACACACACAGCACTTAGTAACAGAATGAAACAATAGGATAAGAAAAAAAATTAAATAGGAGTAAATAGAAGTAGTAGAGGACATAAGGTTATAATTTAAATAATTGATTGGGGGATTCAAGATATTCCATTTAACATACAGAGACTCAGGTTTAATTGAGTCTCTCTTTCATGGGAAGGCTGTGAATTTAAAATGATCCCGGTGTCTTACATTAGTAGCCTTTAATGAAATCTTATACAAAATAGCTTTTAAAGATGTAGTTGGGAAAATGACAAATAATTTTCAGGAGAACTTCCAAATTTATATACTTAAGATCAACTGTGATAAAGACAGCCATGGTAAATGACTTAGACTACTGCTCAAGCTGAATTCAAGTTACACAGACCAGAGAGACTTCTGGAAGATTTCACAGGTTGCAAACCCTTATGGTTATGGAACAGTGGAAAAACAGAATGGACATACAGTAAGGCTGCTGTCTATAAAGTGACCTCTGCTTTCCAACTGTAAGTATCACACAATTCTGCCTTAGAAGACTTGTAGGAATATTATAGGTGGATGTGAGACAGGGTGTCTGGAAAGATTTTTTCAAAAGATGAAAAGAGGGCATTTAGTCTATCTCTACCTGCATATAGTAATAAGTGACCATTGCCTTTTTTTTGCACTGACTTATAAAAGGCCAAAGAACTAACAAACTATTATACCATAACACTTTTTTCTTTTTTTTTTTGGTGACGACTGCTCAAGCTGTGGTCCTTATATTGACACTGATGTTAGCTAATTAAAAAACATATATGTTTATATATATGCCAAAGGTTAAGTCTTATTTCTTTCTCTGGGCTGTCTGGCTCATATGATACATCTGCAGCTTATGTTTGCCTTTACTGTCTTGCAGCAGAGTCACATGGCTGATCTTTATTAACTCTTGGATCTACTCTACAGCCATGTACTTTTTTGTGTGGTCTGCAGTCTTTTGACATTTATTTGATTTCCCCTCTATTGGTCACATTTGCATGTTACCATTTTGATGAAAGTCCATCAGACACCAGACCATTCCTTCATTCATGAAGCCTTATTTCAAATTCTGACTTTGTCATTCAAAATACAGGTAGTTCAGACTTGATTCGATTCACAGGTTTTATAATCACATTTTGAGCAGTTTAAGTTGATGACACCATTCAGAAATAATTAAACTTATCACATTGAAGTAATTTAATTTTGCATATGGTTATGATTTAGAATGAAAGGAAGTCAGACATTTTTATGGAATTTTATGGGAGATAAGATTATTATATCCATTCATTTGAGGAGTACCATTTACTTTAAATTTTAGGAACTTTACATTTGCTTGTGCAGGAAATAAAAGAAACATATTATATAGTTGTCTTAGTTTGAAAAACAGGTGTCTGTTGAGGAAGGCAGGAGCCTCCCTTGGAATGGAAAATGCAACCTCCTTCCCTCCAAATTATTATAATTTTGAAATTAAAGGGCTTTCAGACAAAGATATGGGGAATAGGAATAACAGTTCTTTACTAATATATATATNTTATTGATCATTTCCGTTTTCCTTCATATATTTACAATGATTCAAGAATAGATTTTAGTCAGTTTTTGAAATGGTAGCTGAGTAAAAGGTCATCAACAATACCTTGCTAATCATTTACAGAAAGAATTTGTATCTGAGAGCCAAAGTGTCCTGAGTAATTTTTTTATTTAACTGGACATGAGGAACATGATCCATGTCTGGCATAAGTATCATAAACTTTATTAACTAGTCTGTGCGATTCCACTTGTACACACAAAACTTATTAAGTCTCCAGTGAAATAGTTTCAGTATTGTCTTCATTTTAATTTAATTTTAGTATCAGTAGTTTAATGGAAAATGGTTTGTGAACAACAAGTGTTGAATCATTCTCAAGACATATACTGAAAGTGTATCAAAGTGGAAAGAATGAAATTTTAAAGTTGAAATCAAAGAAGGTTTAATTTTTTGATGGTAAATAATGTAATGCATAGAGCAAAATTACTAAAAATATACAAAAATACTAAAAATAATAACACCCATCTTTTTAAATTCATCATATTAACATGGATAAATGCATCATGGTCACCAGCCAAAATAAGGAAGTCTTCTGGGAGTCATCAGTGAAAGATGTGAAAGGCAGCAAAGCAAAGCTGTATTTGTTCTGGAGAAAACGACAGAATGCATTATGTTTTGTCTGTTTAAAAATTGTGGGAGTTTTAGAACTATAAAGTTGAATCAAACTTTAAAAATTCATGCTTTTCTTTTATATTTATCCCTGCTTTGAGTTGGGAACTGGACCAGAAAACCTCCAGATGAACCTTGTAATCTTATTTAATGTACTAGGTCTGTGGGACATAGGCTACAACTTGTTCTGTCCTTCACCAGTCAGGTTGTTGCATTTCTAGGGTGAAATTCCTGTAAAACCATGGGAACTACTCGTGTACATAATCCAAGATGAGAGGGAATTATTGATGAGATTGTTTCTCTTGACAGGCAATGATGTCTTGTCACTTTCTGGAAAACAAAACAAAACACCCGAAAAGGGTTATCTTTCACATTCATTTCTGGTATTTAGCATACCAGAAATATTTGGAGCGGGGGGAGGGTGGGGGAGCAGAATGAAAGAATTTTGGTAGGAAAATGTAATATGAGGTCAATAAAGTTTAGTAACAAATGGTTGCTTTATTGTAAATTACAGGACAAAAATTTTCCTGAGCTATTGTCCCATACGTATAATTTTTGAGGAGAGCTGTAATTTGTGAGCTCCCTATTTCTGAGTCTCTCAAGCTTCTTTTACATAAAATCTATTCTATAAGAAAATTTGATTGGAAAGTCTATAGCCAGTGATGCCTTTTCTAGATACACTAGATATACGATCAGTCTCAAAAAAGGTGTTTTAGGCAATAGAAATTGGCAAAAGTAGATAATGTGCTGTAAGGAGATTTATTTTCATTGTACCTAGTTACGGTATCTATATCTTCAAAGCAAAAGAGTTGCACACAAAGATGATTTATTTTGACAAAATTAAGTAGTTTTTAATATACTAGAGGTCTATGGTTTGGTGGAAGTTAAAAATTAAGCAGGAATTTTTGGTTTAAAGTCCTTCCAGTAAAACAGTCCCTGTGGGTTTATTAAACTTAAGAGATAGAAATATTTGAAGGCTGCAATTCCAAATTCAATTCTACAATAGTATTAGCTTTTCAAGTTTCAGGAAGTTTGTCAATATACACATAGCTTCTATCTACAGCAGGAATAAACTGAGGAAAACAAATATGTTTCTGAGTACCAGGGTAGCCTTTTGTCTTCTATGAATTTTTCATAGACTTACTTCTGACTAAGAAAAGCATGAGTAGCTTTGTCACCTTTATCTTTATTGCACTCACATTTTGCCTTCCATTCTGTCCATTTGGAGTTTCCAAGGGGGAAAGCTATACAATTTTGTAGATCTAAAATAACAACAACAACAACAATACCACCATCACGACCACCAGTCATTACCAACAGATTTATAAATCTAATGATTATGGAATCTAATTACAGGCTCAGGCTTAATACTCAGTTTATTAAAAGAAGCATAAAAAATATATGCATAATATGTTCCCATATCAGTAAAAATATGAATTTATGTGGCTTTTATGTCATTTTAGAGTACTGGGGGAAAAAAAAAAAAAACCCAAACCAACCTAGAAAGATAAGCAATTGTATCCAGAGAAGGTAACTGTAAATTCCAGTGATTTTGAAAAAGAACATGGTGAAAAAAGAGAAAAGTGCATGAAGAATGCTCTTATTTTGTTATTATAAGTTTACTAAAAGCTCTCCTTTTTTCCTCTTCTGTACCCTGGCCTGTCAGTAATAAAAGTGCCTGTATCTTCAAGCTCGGGTTTTACATTCTTTGTTACAGTAGCCAACACATGATCCCTTGAAGCACTACTTGTACTGTATGACTGTACCTTGGTATATAATTTGGAACCTAATTAATGTATACAGACATTTTAATTGCTCAGATTTACAGTTCAGCTCTTCTGAGATTTCTGGTTCAGGAGAAACTTCAGAAGAATCACAGCAGATTTTAAGCAGGTTGAGGCACCAGTTCTCCTCAGTTGCCTAACTTGTTCTGGATCACAGCAAGTGATGGTTTTGTGTCCTGAAATGAGAGTTTACTTAACTTCCAAATGTTTATTTGGCCTAAAACGTGCATAGAGACACCTGGGAATGAATGTTGCAAAATATCTGTGCAAAACCCCCTTTTGCCTGCTCCAAAAACCACCCCCAACAAGCCAATGAGATATATGTATGCCAAGTTTACCTGAGTAGCCGAGACTGAAAAAGCATTCATGTGTTTCTTATCTGAATTCAGTATAAAACACTTGGCTCAATCAATTGCCTAAGGGTCAGTTTTTAATATTCTCTTTTGTAGGCATTGCTTATCTTTAGGAAAAAATAACATCTGCTGACTGCTGCTGGAGCATCCAAGGATCATCCTCAAAAACTTTTCATTTTGAGTGATATCTAACTACAGTTAATTCTGTATTCGAACTAATCTCTAAAGTGCACTGCAAATTCAGAGAGAACATTGTTTTGTTATCTAAAGACACCATAAAGATCCTAAAGGTGACCATTATAGATTGCACACCAAAATGCTTTCAGTTCCTATTTGTGCCCTTGTTTTCAGAAAAGATGTTTTCAGAAAAATAATCAATATTAGGCCCTCTAGTTCCCACCTTCTAATTATCTAATTAGGCACAGAAATGTAACACAAACCACCAAGCTTTTTTTTTTTCTTTTCACAGTTACTTATTTCAGCTCTTCTCCCTAAGTAGGGTTATCTTGCTCCCTAAATTTTAATCTATTAAGTGTTTCACCTGAAAGCAATCACCCTTGCAGTCAATTCCCAGAATAAAACATCTGCCTTTTCAATTCAGACAGCTTATAAATGAAGAAACACACCAGGGACACAGAATTATGTTCTCTTTCAGAATATAGTGGTGTTTTACTGAGGTGGTATTCCAGCATCAGTCTACTTGTCCTGAATTATGAATAAGCTTATTTTTGAACTGGGCTATGGAAAACACAATTAGCATACATTTTGTCAGTTCACTTCCTAAGTTTCTCATGTTTCAAATCTTTTTTATTAATTTTTTATTAATTCTTTTTCCTATACTTGACCTTTACAGGGGCTACTTGAGACTTATAAGTCCTTTGACTGAGAGTATTACCAGCCCTAAAATTTTCTTGAGGCATGTTGAATCTTGGACTTAACCATTGCGGTTTTAGTGCCGTCTGAAAAATTATATCTTAAAATTCTTTGAAGATGAATTCTTAATAAATTATTGCTACCGATACCAGAAGGTCCTATCTTGCATTTGAATGACTTCTTAATGTTTTAAGGTAAAATTTATACACAGGAAAAACTGCATAAAAGCACAATAATCCAAGGAATTAATTTTTGTAATATAATATCCATGAAAAAAAATGACATTTACATGTTAGACACATGACTGCAATTACCTCTGATTTACAAATCAATTTGCATTTACTATTTTTTTTTCTCTTCTGTGCATGGATTGAGAGAAAACAGGAGAACACTTTGCAAAAACAGACATACATATTTGAAGAAGAGACAATATCCAAATTACAGGAAGTTCCTAGTAATTCTCAGTTAAACCTGGTTCCAACATTTTTGTTCATGTACACAGGGAATGCTTTTATTTAAAGCAGTACATTTACAATTTTGCCTTCTCCAGTATGGAAGGCAAACTTGAACCTCTCAAACAGGAGATAACAGTCTATATAGTGAGGCCAACTGATATTAAAACATGCCATGATGTCAGGATGAAACTTGCAGTCTCTCTTCTTCTGGGGAGGCAAATTCCTACAATCAATGTCTTTTATCCATATGGCATATTTTTTACTGTTACTTGCTGTCACCTTTGCGAAGTGATAGGAGATTTAGGGACTCATTTATTTCACCTTGTTTATCATTATTGTCCTTCACATACTCAGTGATCAAGAAAAGTTTTTGAAAGAAAGTAGAAGTCAACAAGTATGAGTAATTTTTTGACTAATATAACTTGTGAAATGTAACATGAAAGATTAAAGTAAAAAAAAAATCTGTTATCAGTACTATCTGCAGCTACATATTTTCTGGGCTAGATATTATTGATTACGTTTTTAAAAAGAAATGATAGAAATATTTAGATCAGTCCTTACCTGAGAGAGACATTCAAATGACAAAATCAAACAGGTATTGCCAGTCTCATCCAAAAACATTTATTATACTATTTGGTATTTCTTACCTACAGTTAGAAGCAGTATGAAATATTATTATTTAGTTGTTATTGCAAGTAGCTGATTTTGCAGGGTAGATTAATTCTTTCCCTTCAGATGATTTTAGACCAGTTTTCCAGAGAAAACTGAACAAATTAAACTAGGTAACCTGACTTTTCTTTCACTCTTACCAAAGGAAATTTGGAATCACTGGAAGACTAATAACAACAGTTTATTAGAAATTTTTTCTTCATTTTGCAATGGTTTCAGAATATCTTGCTTATGCAGAAGCTCACACCAGACAGCTTTGTCTCTGAGATGATTAGAGGATGGACACCAGAAATGTTCTGCCACTCCTGTGGATATGATCAAAACATCATATATATGTGTGCATGTGTCTTTCTCTCCTTCCCGCTTCCTTACTTCCACACCTCCCCTCCTCAGTCCCTCAGATGCATGTAAAAAAACCCTAAAACCTCTTGAAAAAGAAATACAATAGACAGTTAATAAATTCCTTCTATTCATTAACTTGCTAAGATGTTTTCCTCAAGTGCCATTTGTGAGCAAAACATGATGTTCCTGCAGAGATACAGAGAGAAGGAGAAGATGGTGCTCACACTTCCAGTGAAGGGGTGATGAACTTCCATCAGAGCTTTGGTCTCCTCTGGGTTCCCATAATTGAAAAGTAAGACTGCTCATTTCTGATGCTATTGCTTCTAGAAACAACACTGCAGAAGTTCAGACATACCTCTTCAACCAGTGATGAGTCACCTAGAAGTGTTTTCCACGTATTTTTATTTTAGAAGCCAGCCAAGTCTGTTACATTTGGTATTACACATGATTAAGTATTGACATTAAGTAGCCAGGGTGGTGTAGAATCTCTGTGTGCCAACATATTCCCTTTACAGTGCTGTTTCATAATGCCAGATGAAATGGAGACAATGCCACTGAGGTCCCATGCAACAATTTGACACTGAAATATTGCAAAATGTGATTTAAGCCTAGCAGAGTATGAAAGAGAAATTCACAGGATAGAAAGATACTCCTGTACTGAAAGTTCCGAGCTTTGGGTTTCAAGGCATGTAACAAGGTGTCAAACTTTACTATTACCTAATTCTGAGCACCACAATGCTTTACCATACACATAAGAGTGATTCTGCACGATAAATGTAAACCTAAGATACAGATCTCAATTTTATGATTTAGTTAATGCTAAAAAATAATAATTTTTTGCATTGCAAGTGTTCACCAGCAAGCATTACCTAAACTTAAATAACAACCTTATTTTACACAGATTTTGAGGACTGAAAATCTGTTATATTGCAGTGAGAGTCAGTCTTTTACAAGTGTTTCCAAGGGAAAAAAACCCCAGGCACACAGCGGAAGACAGATCATCCAGAATAGCCCATAACATTTATGACAGTCTTACAGAACTTGGATCATGATCCATTCTGAGTTGTATATGTCTTTTGAATTGTTAATTCACCCATGGTGTTTTTACTGCCAGACTCTGAATCTTTACTTATCAATTAATTAAACCCATACACATATGATTTTAAAAATTAAATTTTTATGATAAATGAGTGTCTTCTGCAATTTATGAGTGGAAAAATATGATTTGTTATTTCAAAAGGTCCCATACTGAAATTGGNTCATAAAATACTGCCACTGGGAAAACACACTTAACTTGGGGATATTAATATAATTAGCTAATAACAAAATTAGAGCACGATAATGGGAAGTAAACTAAATCTAAAAACACTTTTGCCCCCACCTCTCCCTCCTTCCCAGCTCTACCTCCTCCCCCAGCGGTGCAGGGAGATAGGG
>VYZQ01049965.1:0-27957 GCA_013400655.1 Mystacornis crossleyi
GCCCTCCAGCAGTTCAACACTCCCACCCAACTAAGTATCATCCACAAACTGACTGAGGGTGCACTCAGTCTTCTTGTTCAGATCATTGATTAAGCAGGACTGGCCCAAATACCAAGCCCTGGGAAACCAGCTGCCAGCTGGATGTGGGACCATTCACCAACACTCCCTGGGCCTGGCCATCCATACAGTTTTTAATCCAACAAAGAATGCATTGTCCAAGCCAAAGGCTGCCAGCTTCTCTTGGAGAGTGCTGTGGGAGACATTATCAAAAGCTTTACTGAAGTCCAGGTAGACACATCTGTAGCCTTTCCCCCATCCACTAGCCCTTTTATGACCAGGTCACCAGGTTAGTCAAGCAGGATCTGCCTTTCCTAAACCCTGGTTGCCTTCTATGTGCCATGTCATGGCACTCAAGATAACCTGTTCCATAACCTTTCCTGGCACTGAAGTTGGACTGACAGGCCTGCAGTTCCCCAGATCCTCCTTCCACCTCTTCTGGTACATGAACATCACACTGACTAACCTCCAGGTGTTTGGAACCTCTACAGTTAACCAGGACTGATGATAAAGGATGGAGAGTGGCTTGGCAAGCTCTTCTGCTCTTTGACCAGCCCCTTCAGTCCCCTCGGGAGAATCCCATCCAGCCTTATAGACTTGTGAGTGTCTAAGTGGCTCCTCAGGTCACTAACTGCTTACTCCTGGATTGCAGGGGATCTATTCTACTCCCTGTCTCTGTCCACCAGCCCAGGGGCCTTGTTGCCCTGAAGGTAAACAGACTTTCTGTTAAAGACTGAGGGAAAGGGAGCATTAGGTACCTCAACCTTTTCCTCAGCCTTGGTGACAATGTTCCCCATCACTCCAAAAGAAGGATGGAGATTTTCCTTGGCCTTCCTTTTGGTGTTAATGTATTTATAAAACCACTTCCATTATCCTTCACAGCACTAACCAGTTCTAGCTGAACTTTTGCCTGTGTTCAGCTGAGATTCCCCAAAGCTATTTTCCATAGGATCTCACTTGGATGGACCCCACAAAGTCAGCCTGACCAGTTCTGCATGACTTGGAGGTAGGCTTCATCACTCCTTACTTCTCCTGCACTCTTTCTCCCCAAGAAAATGGCTGCGGGGGCAACAGGAAAGTGTTTCTGTGTCAAATAATGAGTTATTTATGGGAAGTACAAGAAGTCCAACAACACACAGTTATGGAATAATTTGAGTCACATGAGAATGTATTTTTTAAAAAAAGAAAGGGATTCCTCCCCCCCACCTCTTCCCCCCCACAATGATCTGTGTCTTCATATGGATCTTGTATATCCATATCTAAGCCCTCTTGGAAACCTGATATATGCTTGGCTTCAAGGCAGTAATGAGGCATTAAGTGCCGGAGATAATGTGTTACAAAAACTCTATTGTTCATTTTAACAAAATTCTTAAACGTGTAACTTTTCTGTCTCACTGAGTTACACCATTCCAGTGTTTCCCGTTGCTCTTTTTTTTTAACTCTGTCATCATTTTCATTTCCGATCTTTCAGCTCCCACTATCTCTCTATCATTTCTTGTGAAAGATTGACGGAGCTGAGTAAATTTTGTTGTCAGGGTAGATTTAGGACTCAGAACATTTTCAAACACCTTTTTGTTGACTTTGAGTCAACTATGACTATTTGTAGTAGATGATGTTTCTACCTGTGGATATCAGGGCATTTTCGTCAGTCTTGGGGCAAAATCCCAAACCCCTTGAAGTCAAAGAACATTCTGTCAGGCCCTGTGGGTGCAATGCAGTTCACAGCTGAATGTAGGTGTCTTAGTTTGTGAGGTGAAACCCTGCTGTGTCCATGCTGCAGCATAAAAAGCAGAGTAGAGGACCATAAACCCTGTAAGCATGTCATGATACTACAGCCACTATCATGCTGTGAAGTGACTATAGTCAGAAACACAGCAAGGGCAGCTTGACACACACCAAGTGAAGCAAATGTGTGACTTCATCCCTCTTTGCCATATGCAGTGGAAGTTCAAGCCCTGCTGTCGTCGTGCTCAGTGAAGAGTGTTGACACCTGCCTTTAAAGGGCTGGCATGACTTGCAGACACATGGTGGCCACTGCAGATGGTGGCTGGAAGGCTCTGTTGTGCACAGTTATGTAGGAGCTGCATCAATCAGCACTGGAAAATTGGCTCAGAAGGTTTTTCTGACCTCGGGGAATCCAGCTCAGCAGTATACTTGGTCTGGACAAGTGCAGGTGTCTAGACTTTGTGCTGTGCCTTTAGGAGTTCTGCTGGATATAAGAATAATCTGACATGGTTTTAGAAACATGATTTTAGAAAATGACCAAGGCAAAGCTGTTCCTTTAACTGAAGGATATGAGAGGAGACACTTTTATAACCATCAGAGTAATCCTAAACAAATCCTGAAACTTTAACGGGAGTGATTTTAGCATATTTCCTGTAGCTTGTAATATTTATTTTGATATATGTTCAGAAGGCTTATGTAATATTTTTCATGCATGAGCTATTTTTGGCAAAATATAGAGATCTTCACATGCATAAAATTTCCTATTATGATTGGCCAAGCTTTAATAAATGATCTGTAATAGCAAATACTGGCCATGTGTTTGGAACAGAGTTGTGTCAGGACCCAGTGCTCCAGCATGGAAATATCTGCGTATTACAAATGACCTGACCTCAGCTGGCCTTTGTGTGACTGCTACAGAAATTGGTCTGACCTGTGGCCCTGCTTTCTACCCAGAAAGCTTTTCCAGGCTATGCAAGATTGCAGCTTTAGGGACCAGATTCCTCATTTATAGCTTGTCTTATACCCCATGTCTGTCATTTTCCTTCGACTGTGAAACAAACAAGCAGGGACAAAAACTGATCTCACTGTCAATCACGTAGTATCAGGGAAGCTCTCTTTCATTAGAAAGAGTAGTTCTGGATTATAGTCTGGATGTGAATCCAGCTTGTTATATCCCCTAGCAAGAGAGATTAATTTCTGCAACCACAAAAAAACAGTGCAGACACTGAAAACAAAATTTAAAAAAGGAAAGCTGGAATTAAGTAAGTAACATTTAGAAATGGGACCTTGTGAGGGATGTCCTTGTGTACCCATGAGAAAGCAGTGCCCCGTGTTTTAACTACACGTGAGAATTGTTTCGTATTAAGTGCATGCCTTCACAAGGATCAAAGTTTTCAAGTGAAAATGAAACCAAAGTAGTTTTATTAAAATATGACAGAGAGCAGTAGGGTGTTTGACATCCTCGACCTGCTGGGTGCCTTCCCCCATGGGTGCTGCTCACACCAGAGCTCAGAGCGGCGCTCTGGGCACATCCGCGGCTTTCTAGCACCATCTCGTGGGCAGCCAGGCCCCAAGGCCAGCTCAGCAGAGCACTTTCCCCACGTTGCAGATTTAAATAAACAGCTATGAAAGTCTGCATTTGATCTCTGTGCTGTTCTTCCATTCATTCCTTACCGGCATCGTTTCGCAAAGTCATGCACTGACACATGAGTTTCCTTGCAGGCACAGGTCTGCTGAGGACCACCAGAAGATCTTAGCCCTTCCCAAGAACTTGACAGACTCTGAAAGAAAGTGAACATTTTGTAAGAAAAGATAATGTTTGACAAAGCTGCTACTGATCTAATTTTGCTGCCTGAAAAACACGGGAAAGCCAGCTCTAAATAAATATTAAAACAAACGCAATCCCCCTCGCCCCCCACCCCGCCCCAAATAAAACCCCTCACAATCCTCCAACCCCTCAAAACTAAAAAAATAAAACAGTAAAGAAAACATTAGTTTTCTATTGTTTATAACACGGCTGTCACACTCCAAAAATGTGTCAGGATTTTCTTGGTGGTTGTTTCCTCCCTTGTTTTAAAATGCACAAATCATAAGCAGAGAACAAATAAGGCTCAGCCACAGCTGACAGGAACATATGAAAAGATGCACTGAGCAGCAAGAGTACCTAGAGCCTCTGAGAGCTCCTGTAGCTGAAAGTGGCTTTGTAGGTTGCACTGAAGACAAACAAGCTTTCAACTAAACTTTAACATGATTTTTGCTCAGTATATAAAGGAAAACCAGGCTGACAAGCACCTTTTTGCAAAACCTTAGCCCTGATCGTGCTCGTACTACTCCAAGTATGGACAAAGAACAAACGTGGTGTTTTATCATCTGAGGGAGGCATTCAAATTCCCATTCTGTCTGAAGACATACATGGAAAGGAGTATGCAGGAGAAAACTATATCCTTGTTTGCTTAGCAGCACTCCTCGTGGCACAGGGTTCTAACCAAAGGTTAGGTTATGTCACAATGCGAGGTATTGGAGGTCTTGAAGCCTAACTTGCCTTAATAGACTTATTATCCACTCAGTCTTGGAGCAGAATTTGGTGAAAAAGGTTGTTAGAGGCATTTCCAGGGGAACAGAAATGGTTTGAGTCTATGTGCAAGAGACTCCTGCTCTGGGGAAGCTCTCTGGGTGCTGATGGAGCCAGCACAGCAAGGGCTTTCCCTGGCTGACCTGTTGGCTACTTTGGACTTGCCCAAACCTCTGCTTGGAAATCCCAGAGGCTCTTGTTGTTGTACCTTATCTCCAGTTTCATCAGGAACAGAAGATCCAGTCTCCAGGCTTCAGCTGAGTGGGTTGACGTGGGGTTTTTTTTGTGAGCAGAACGGCACCCAGTTTACACAGTACTGATGCAAACATCAACGTCAAATAATTAGTGCATGTGGCCAGTTAATCATCTTACTGGCTCCAGAGGGAAACATGCCAAGACATTTCTGTAATAGTGAGTCCATTACATTTACACTTTATTTGCATTGGATGTTCAAATATTTCTGTATCCTAGTCACAGTTTCCTCCACCAGTTCTTACAAGTGTTATACATGTTTTAGATGGAGTGGAGAACAAAGTATTTTTAGTTAATGTGTAAATTCACAGCGTTTTAGAGTAATTGAATCAATTTAGGTCAAATTTGATGAGCTATTTTGATGAAAAGAGGTGGGAATGTCTGGAAAGCATATTGATATATTTTCATTTTGAAACCAATCTATATTTAAAAATTAAAATTTAAAAAAATCAGGCCCAAATTCTTCTTTCCGGTTGGCAGTTGAAAAAAGCTAGTTGTCACCAAGTTATGCCAGAGTTTGTCAGAGTTTGGTGACCTAGGAAGCATGTCTTAATAGGAAAAGAAATATTTTTGTGTTATTTGTGGTTGACCCTATGATGGCTTCTCACCAAGGGCTGTCACAAAGGGTGTTGCAAACAGGGGTCTTGTAAAATGCATTTCTTCTCTGAAGAAATTGTTATGACAATTTGTTATCATATGTTATGCAGGTGACCATCCCTGCCAGGTTACCTTCCAGGGCTGATAAATCACTGGAGCAGGAGGAGAATATCTGTAAGATGAGAGGCAGAATTCCTTGTAGATAACATCTCCAACTGTGTCCGGCTGGGAAATTTCAGTGGCGGTGCTTATAAAATGATTCTGTCTCAACTGTCACCTGATACCATTCTGGTATCATAAGTATCACAAGGAACACTGTGAAGAAGTTTGTCAGGCTTTGCCCCTTTTTCACACCCACATGCCTTGCTGATGCATAGCCATCAAGTTTCCAATAGGAGTGCTGGTCATGCTCATAGCCTGCTTGTACTGTATGGGACTGATGAAACAAGAAAGTAAAATGTAGTTGACACAGGGGTGTTGCACTCCAGCACCCATGAACAGTCATTTCCTGCACTTCCATCAGCCTTGCTCATGACCATCCGATAGATGATACACTGCTGTCAGTGCTCTGGCTTGCACATGCTTGCACAAGAGTGTGAAGTGTGTAAATTCCCCCCAGTACACATACATATTTTTATATCTATAGTGCATGATAAGTACTTAAAATTGAAAAAAAACACTGTTCAGTTTAATCTATCCTCTGGTCATGTCCTTACTTCTTGTTCATTATTCATAAACATTTGCTGAATAACACAGGCAAACCATTTTCAGACTATGAGTTTTCTGGGAATCATTCACTTCAGCTATTCACTATTCATCTTTTATGGTACAAGACTGGCTACTTAAACCACACAGTGGTTTTCCCCTAATTCCTAACTGGGTATTTATAAACAGTAAAATAAAGGCAGACAAACTGTGAATGCTCTTCTTTGATTGTGAAGATCCTTGTTTGCCTGCCTATGTGGGCATGTGTCCCAAGAGCAACCCTGCCTGGAACCAACTACATCCGTACAAACATGCAGAAATTTGGGCTTTGGGGAAAGTTCTGTGAACATAATGGAACACGGTATGTGGAGGATGTGTCAGGGCATTGAATCTGCCACATATATTTTGACAGGATCTAGCAGTTCTCATGTTTACAGTGCCAAATAACATTGCTTGTTCTAAAATTCCAGGCTTTGTTCTACCTGCTGCCTTTTTGTGCACACAACCCCCTCTTGGTCACAGGGATGTTTGGGTGGATCTCTCCTACTGCCTGCGTTCCTGGGTACAGCTGTTATGCCAACATTAAAAGTCATTTAAAAAGAGAGAGATAGAGAGAGATATTCATCACTGGAGTTAATCTGAAACAAGGGTAACAGTCCGGCTCCCCACTGAGCTGAAAGAGGAGGAGGCTTCCCTCCAGCATACTTTGTCAGGCAGGATCCATGTTTGGCTGGCTGCTGTTCTTGACCAGGGGCCGAGAACCACGGAGAGAAGAGAACTGGGGTGGGAGACCTTGCTGCTCAATGTGATCTGGATCTCTGGTGTTGTCACCCAGGGACAATTCTGCAAAGAAACTGTCTGCAGGTAATAACTGCTCACGGAGCAGAGACTACCTGGAGTAACACTGCTTTGCAACACCTCTGGCATGAGATTCTGGGGACTTTCTGGGTCCCATTACTTGATGCTTTAGGGTGGACTCTGGGTATCTGGAGAACTATAAAGCAAAAATACCCTGATATATCTATGAATTTTAGGGTAATGCAGTAAGTGGCTGGGGATTTTGTGGATTGCATTTATGAATGCATTTGAATTCTGCCTATGTCCTAGTTCTCGAGGCCATACCTTTTTTCTTATTGGGGCCTAGATGGTATTCTGGGGCAGAGGATGATGGACTTGCTGTCAATTAAGACACTCATTTTCTGTAATTTGTTTTGACTAGGTTGTATCTTTGTATCTATTTCAAGGATTATTGAAGAGGCCATCATCATCATAAATAACTAGATGGAAAAAGTGGAATTGCCATGGTGATGTGCAAAGCAAGTAGTTTTTGATCTAATCAGTTTTTATTTTGAGTACTTCAAGGTCTGTAATTTAATAATAAAACCATGATCTTGTTGAATAGGAATTGTTACTCCCAGAGAGAGAAACCCGCCCCCACCTTGTAGACCACAGGAACATAAACCCAGATAGCTCCTTGCTCCTTCCAGAGCTGCAGGTAAGTTGACAGTGATTCTTCCTTCTTTATCTGTGAAGTTTTTCATGGGCAGACATCAATATGTTTTATGAAAGTGGTCATTCAAAGACAGTGACATGGAGACAGGGCAAGGCAGACTACTCATAAAGCACTCATTGTGTTTCCTTATGCAGTGCCCCACACTTCAAGGCACTGGGGACCAAGGGCACTTCTCCTGTGCTTTGGGGGAAGATATTACCTGAGTGTGACAGTGAGTCAGAGCCAGGATTATGAGGTTACAGCAGAACAGGGTAAGGGAGCTGTGCTTACAGTTCTTTGTTCAAGGTGGTATCAGCACACTGGGGCCATAGAGGAGGGGAAAGGCTGCTGTAGACAAGGAAGGAAATATGAATTGAAGTGTAGTGCATTTTACAAAACATAAAGCTGAGCACAGAAACCGTCAGGAAGCATCTCTAAGTTGTGTGAGGAAAGAAATCTTTACTTTCCAGACCAAGAACTAAGTGCAACACCTTTAACAAAGGGTCTCAAAGCTTGGGGATGGATCAGCACTGGGGGTGCCATGTAAGGTGTCCTCCTTCTTTATCTGTGTGACTCCTGAGTTATTCTCCTGTCAAATGGTGAAGGGCCAAACCTGTCCCCTGAAGTGGGGATATTGTGCATACAGAAATCTGTCTCTGCCTCTACCAAGAGAAGCTGGGACACTAAAACATCTGAGCATTTCTTTAGCCTGTCTGGGATGAATGCCGGAGTTTGAACAAGGTAGGCTGCTGGACTGGGCTGCCCAAGGGCTGAAAGAATTGAAGGTAGAGTGGGCTGCATCTCCTCTACAGAGTCTCCGTGAGCTGGGTCCAACAACCCTGTAACATTGCGAATGAAGTCTTCGGATGAGAGTGCTCATTCCTCTGCAGATGCATCAGTGAGAGCTGTGACAGAGCTGGCCAGAGTGTACCAGAGAGCTGCACTGCATCCGCTTCCTCATGTGATGAGGTACAAGTTTCCGTTTTCCACATGAGATGTCTGTAAACCCATGACGTTGCTAGAGAAGTAAAATTTTAAAAAGTAAGTAAAGCAAGACTTTATTTTGTGTCCATGTGAGATTCTTTCAATAGCCAGTTTTCAACCACAGTCAACCAAGTACCTTTTGTTTATCAAGGCACATTTTCCATTATATATACAGACCTTTGTGGTTTTTTAAATTTGAAAGGTCATTTTAAGAGCCCACAATACTTCTCCTGTTACAAAGACCCAACAGAATTTCTGGAAATATTTAATTTGTGTACTGTGTTGAAAGCTCTCAAACAAAGTGCACATCATTTAATTTGTTTCTAGAGCCCTTGCTTCTCCTAAATATACTTGCATTCTTTCTCTCAGCTAAGAAAGCCTTACTTTCTTTTATCATCAGTTTTTAGTATTTTATCATGAGCATGAAGGATAGTCAAACTTGTTCAGTCTGCAGAAAAATGTCTGAGGTTTTCTGTCTTCTTCCTTTAATTTAATTTTTTTAATGTTACGCTGAAAAGACTTTCTTGAGGGCTTCAAAAGACACAAGGTTAAAAAAAAAAAAGAATAGACATGCTAAGGTAAAAGATTCTCTTAATATACCTAATTTTCAGTCTACTCTGGTGGACAACAAAGTCCAGCTACACCTTCAGTAGTACCTGAGCAGCCTGCTCAAGAAGGTAGATTTGTTTAAGCATCTCTCAGGGCACCACTGGGCCCCATGCTTTGTTCTCAGCCATGGGCTCCACTCTGCTGTGGTGAGGTCAGTCCATAAAGAGAGGTAAAGAAAGGTCGAAGAACTGAGCTCTGGGCTGGGAGTAAGTACTTCCAGAATTTAATTTGGCCATGGAAATATTCCCAGCACAGCAGTATTCCCGCTCGTTAAAGGAGGGAATATTGCTGTAGCCCATAACCTCTGCAGGGGAGGAATTAACTTCTAAACTGAACGCTGTACTTGGATAGGAAATGAGCTTAGTGGGGTCTGTGAGCTAAGGGACCTGTGTGCTTTGATGCAAATACTCTTTCAAGTTTCAATCTATGCACGGAGTAACACTGGTCAAACGCAGACCAGGAACTAATTACTTGAAGTGGTTCCCAGCTGAAGAATATCCTTATTAGTTTATCATTCCTTCTCTGGATGCTTTCTAGTGTAATTTAATTGTGTTGAGTTCTAAAATAATTACTGAAATTAACTGTAGAGCTTATTTTTCCAGATGGAGTGTGAGAGAGGGCCTTTCTAGCTGCTTAGCCTTGCTTGTGAACAGGTTCATCCATGCAAAGATGTGTTTTGAACTTCAGCCTTGCTGGTCTGCATGAACCTCCCAGTGTGGGGAATCATAATCACAGCTACAGCAAAGGTCTGTGGTCTCTGAGCAGGACTGCAGGATTTGGGAAGTCTGGGGAGGACATATATCCAGAAGTCAAGCAAGGTTTTCTTCTTTCTGCCTTTCCTTTGACTTCTTTTTCTCGCTTATGATGAAAAATAAAGAAAAACCTAGGATTTGTTTGTACTATCAGGTTGGTTTTAATCCTAATAGAGGTATAAATAAAAATTTGATATTTAATATTAATCTCTTTTAGATCTCTCATTCTTACATGGTAATTTTGCACATTAAACGCTAATGCTCTAACATCAAACAAACATGCTTCTCCTGAAATTTATTTGAGAAAACTGAAGTAACATTCTCTCATATTTGCTCTGTAATATTGAACCTCTGTGGTGAAGGGGTAAATTTGAGTCCTGAAAATATTCTTTCAGCATTCACACAGATTACTGGAAATGGAAGTACAATTTCTGCCAGTTAATACAACTGAAGCATAACATTTTTATGACATTCTCAGTTGTTTAATATGTTTTTTTTCCTAACTGATGTGGTTCATCTGCTAAATGAACCAAGACTTAGCTTAATCTTTTCTGGAGTGTTTCTAAGTTCAGATCTCTCTTCTTTTTTTGTGAGATTTCATGACTCTTTAGAAGTTCCAGATTATCTTCAGATATTTCATAGTAAAATGTGACCAGCTTTGATTTTACATATACATTTTTACATGTATAGAACATTATTATTTTCAATTTCTGACAGAGGCATTTCCAATTACATATTTGGTTTGATTAGAAGAAATTTTGCCCTTTTGCTGAAGAATGCAGTCTGGGTATATGTGTAAGACACAGTGTATGTCCCCCTGTTTCTCTCAGCTGATTTTTTCTGATTTTTCTTCATTAGTAGAGAGGATTCAGGAAAAATGAGAAGAGATGTATGGTGTTTCAAGGTGATGTTCTTAATCAAGCACTGTGCGTGCTCAGTTTGTTTATACTGTTGAATTTTCATTGCAATTTTAGCAGCTTCAGTGTAAGTCCAATGCCTTCAAAGGCACCCTTCCTTCAGTTGGAATACCAGGATTTTTGATCCATGTTCTGGTAGAAATCAGAGTGCTCCAAGGGTCACTGTAGCTTCCCAGAGTGTAGTAGAATGAGTGTATTTCTTTAAATTTAGTTTTAATTTTATAGCTAGAAGCAGTCTCAGTTTGTTTGGGTTATTTCCATCCTTTACAGAAATACAGTGCTGTACCCATTGTGCAGAGGTTTTTCTTCTGGCACCATCACTGCTGAAGCTGCAGATTATTGGCAGAGCAATTTTAAACCCCTGGTTTCAGCAGACACTGTCAGCCCAGAGCCTTGATGTTGACTATGTCACCTCCTTGGTCACTTTTCCCCAATACTGAATTTTCAGTTTTCCCTCTCGTTTGGCTTCTCTGCTTTTGCTGACTCCTGCCCCAGGACACAGGGAGCCCTGAAGAGCAGCACACAGGAAGCATCTCTCTCACACTGCCTGTGCAGAGCATGTCATATTGCCAGAAAGAGCAAGTCCTATTTCTTTCTTTAAAAGCATTTTTTACAAATTAATTTCTTGTAGTTAAAAAGTGATCATTCCTCACCTCACTGAACAGCTACCATATTTTTACACTCTGACTGGTTGGCAAAGGCAAACTAAATGAAAACCTTGCAGACACAAGTTTGTCTGCAGGGAGATTTATTTGTGCTCCTGTCTGCATGATTCATACTTGCTCCAGGGGAAAAGTTGTAGATGAGAAGGGGTGCTAAGCTACCATGATTTTCCATGCCCTCATAGAAAAGAAAATATCTCTTCTATCCTTTTATTTATTTTTTCTGTCCCATTCAGAGGTGATGTGCAGTGTAGCTAGAACAATAGTTAGTAATCCAGACAGTCATTTCATTGTAAATCACCAGGGTGCACATTTACAATCCAGGTATTATTGTTTTGGTTCTGTTTCTTCACTTTTCAGGTTAAAACTGGTTAACACAAGCTTTCAGAAAATGAATAAAAAAATTAAATGGCTCAGAACTGGGACATGGTTTCCCAAGTATCAGCCTGGGGAGGTGTTCTGTAACATTGCAGGAAGCTCCTATGTATGTAACCACAAAGGAAAAGCTGACAGATCTTTAGCAATAGCTTTGCAGTAATAAATTATTATTATTAACAGATATTTTCATCCACAGATCTCAGAGCACTTTAGGACTTTAGGAATATTCTTTTACAGGGAAATGTGCAAGGATAAGGAGTACAGTTTAACCTTCTTTATGCCATATTATATAAACAGCCAGGTCTGGATGCTCTCTCCTTAGCACCTGCTATGTGAGGGCCTCAGATTTAGGGACATTGCAATGGCAGAAGAATTGGGAGGAAGTGATCTAGCAGGAGGATAAAGGACCAGATGAGATGTGTATGTGATGGCAAGTTTTTCTAGAGAGACCCCTTAATACTGAACTTTTCACAGACCCTGACAATGTGTCCTAAACAACACTGTCAGAACTTCAAAGTATTCAAGAGTATTTTTCCCCTCTTTCCACAGCACGGTTTATGCATTCTTATCTCTTTTGTGACATCAGGCTGCAATGCTGCTCTGTAACTTGTGGGGATGCTGTTTGCTGTGGAGGCATTCGACACCATGGAACTGAGGTGGCAGAGCTCCTCATCCACTGTCTTCCTCTCTACAGACATAGTGAAGGCCTGGTGACAGCAGGTGCTTGAAAAAAGTCAGCTCATCCTTGCATGCAGAATGCTAGGCCTTTGTTTTCATCTCCTTGGCCAAGACCTAAAAAATGCAATGTTTTATTTACTAACCTAATCTCTGGCCAGCCTCCAGGGAACTGGGGCTTCCAAGTCACAGGGGCTGCCTGTACTCAGACTGTTTGGGTGAGTTAAAGGGACTGGGCTCTTGGAGCAAGACCTAGGCTAGTGCAGGTTGCACTCGAGTGGAGGGAGCCTCTCTCGCACACGTCCTTCCTTTCCCTTCTCTGCTGCACAAACACAGCTCTTGCACGTAACATGTGCTGCTCAAACAGCAACTGGCAGCCAGCCCGGGGAGCTCTCAGGCAAAGTTCCTCTTCTTCTTTTTGCTTACTCCTTCATTCAACAGGTGTATTTATTAGATGACATACTCACTATGCAGCATTTCACCATTTAGTCTAGGGAAGGTTTTTATTAATTTCTGACTTGCTTCTGTCTCGATCAGCAGCTGTTTGTTTAACACGAACTTGAAAGGCTGCACCCACAGCTTGCTGGACAATGAAGTTAGTCTTAAAGGATCTGTTTGAAAAATATGGTGCATCTTCTAATAAATTTAAGAACACTTTTGTGACATTAAAATAAGCCTTGCAGGGAACATGCAAGACTGGTGGATCACCATGAGAAAAGGCACACCAGGAGTACCCCTAACACAGCTACCTGGGCCCAGAGATTCCAGCCATGGTGCATATCCCAGTGCTTCCCCTGGACAAGGCAGGGATGACTGTGCATGTGCTGTTAAAGCTTCCACTTGCATGTCTTAGCTCCCTGAGCTCCTCTGCTGTGACAAAATTGTCACCCTGTGGTGTGAACATACATAAACCAAGCCCAGTGCTAATTGTGGCTGCTTGCCAAGGTGGCTGACAGCACTAGACCACCACACGTACCTTAGTGAGCTCATCACAGCCACACTGTGCAATCCTGGCACTTGGCCTGCTGGAGGACTAAAAAGTGACCAAGGCTTCCTTAATCCAGGAACATAAAACTGATGGCAGGATTAGGAATTCATATCACACTCCTGAGAAGACCACTTTCTCCATACAGCACAGATGAGCTAAGAGATCAGGTCATGCCCAGAACATCGGCTCACCTCTGTGAAACCATTCAAAAGTGGGTTTGGACCAGATTTAAGTACAAACTAAACATCTGTCCGAACAGCAAAGCTCACCATCCCCAAGGTCTGTGTTCCCATCCCCACAAATGAATCTTATTGTGGGGAAAATATACGAGCAAATAATTAATTTTGGAGTCTGTGGGTGGCCCCCGAGGTGAACTGGAGCTCTGAATTTTACATAAGCACACCCCCACACAAACTCCGTCTTTGCTTCAGATCAGCATCAACGAGCCCACGCACATCTCTCCCGGGGCCTTTGTGCAAGACCTTTATCCTTCTACCAATGGGGAAGCCAAGCCCCTGGGGTGAAAGACAAGTTGAAAGCTAAGATCTGAATGATTTGGCAGAAATTGGAGCTATTGCAAGATTTTCCAAGATGAGCCCACTGTGGGACTTGAGAGCCCATGATGATTTAATGGTTTAAAAGAGAATGGGGCTTAATCGAGACCATGTGCTGAGAGGAGCTGCTGAGCATGGAGGTAGAGTAAGGCAAACCCACCCTGACTACAGCAACTTCACTCTCCACATCTGGATGGCTGAGAAATGGCATCTGCCTTCCTATGTTCCTCATTCTTTAAATACTGAAGCACTGATCCAAGATGTCTTTTTGTGGTCAGACCCTCATACGTATGCTGAGTTTTGTACCCCAGGGGTTCCCAAGGGTGTTCTTGGAGACCTCTCTGGGGCTGCGGCATCTGCGGACCAAGGTGGGGGAAGGCAAACCCTGCACTGCCCCTGAGCCAGGCCAGGTGTGCAGGGTCATCCAGCTCCTGTAGATGATGCTCAGGGAAAGCAACTTGATGCATTGCTGAAATTAATCCTGCAAGACAGGGCTGCAAGCAGGGCTTTGGCCCCTGCAGCTGCAGCAAAAGGAGCCTGTGTGGTGGGCTTGTTGAAGGCACACAGCAGTTCCATGGCTCTGGAGGTGAAGGGACAAATGTCTGGCTGTTACCTGCAAAGGCTGTGAGAACCCAGGACGCAGAAAAGAGGAGGAAGAAAGGGAAAAGCAGTCACAAGCAGAAAAGTAGGAATAGACCAGTAGAAGAGGTCTTCTGAGGGATATGGGGCATGGGCTTCTGCTCCTCCTTTCTTATGTCCCAATAGCTCCCCACTCTCCCCACCCCTGCTGCTGCTATGCCTGGCCACAGAAGAAGCAGAAAGAAACCATTGCGTGGCCCTGACACAGAAATACCTTTAATTACCTGAAATGGAACAAGGCTTTTCTGCCTTTTTCAGCATAAGCATTGTGAATTTTATCAGTGGTGCTTGGTCTGAAAGAGCTGCTCGCTCAGTCTCGCTGGGTTTCAAAGTCCTCTTCTGAATCAGAACAAATGCAAGATGTTAGAGAGAAAACAGATCCCAGCAAGGTCCCAAGACTAGCCCAGAGGGATTGTTTGCTGGGTAAAACACAGCCTCAGATAGTCACAATTCCTTTGTTCATACTGCTGAGAAATAAGACATTTATTCAAGTTAGTCTGCTCAGCCCTGAGCCCTGGCTATCACTAACCTCAGTACTGCTGAGGCATGGATTTTGATGGTGGTTTACTGTGCAAGCTGGAAGATCTCACAGCTCATAAACCATCTTCAGCATCCTCCTTAGGACATGACATTCACTTCTAGATAACAACATGCTCTGGTTTGGTTTAGGTTTTGCAAGCCTCTGTAACAAGAAGCAGACCCATCTCACTGGCCTCAGGGCCAGTCAGCAGCTGGTTAAGGAGACTGAGGCACCCTGTGTCAGCCCCATTCACCATCAGTATGTGAGACAGACACTTACACACACACAGCCCCCTCCAACAGGAGTCTAACTGAGGTGGGTGGATGATCTCTGAAGCAATCTACTCAGCTTCTCTGTAACAGGCACTGTGGCAGCTACACCTCTGACTGCAGGGCTGGGTGGGAGGATTCCCAAGCCTGCTTGCATGGCGCAGCCTGGTTCCTTCCCATCCACATGTGCTGCAGCTGGACCAGGGTCACAGCATTCAAATGGTGCCTGCCACAACACACAGCCATGTGTGGAAAATACCCAAACATCACCCTGGGGACCAGGGTAAGCCTTGTGGCGGGGAGGAACAAGGTGTTTCTTGCCCTGCAGCACATTCATTATGAAGGACAGGGGGAACAAAACCATGAAGGACAAGATTTCCAAGAATCCGAATTTGGAGACTCCGCACCACAAGATGCCAAAAAAGGCAGAGAGTCCTCTCACTGCTGTGAGGGGTGCCTGGGGCTGCTGTGTCAGGGTGACTCCTGTGGATGGAGACCATGAGAATGGTGTCCTTTGCTGCCTGGACACATTTAACTTCTGACCTGTATCAGCTGCCAGATTAGAGGAGGTTTAGTCACATCAGTCTGAGCAGGAATTAAAGCCAAGCTCCAGGGGTGAAAGGGCAGAGCCTTAAAGGGATCACCTTAATTGACAGGGCCTCTTAATCCCCCTGTTCTTGTACATTAATCCAAATATCTCCAGTTCTTCTTCTTAACCTGTTTTCATAAAGTAAAAGGAATTATACTTAATATAACAAAGCTGGATGTAGGAGTAAAGCGTGACCTTAGCCCTCCTGCAGAAGGGGTTTGAGGCTGTTGTGAATGCTGCTCTTTATCCCGGTCACTCCCCAGCCCTTCCCCAGCAGTTTGAGAGCTGGAAATGATCAGGCAGCTCCTCCTTGTCCAAGCCGTGGCAGTGACGCTGTGCAGGACAGGGCTGTTGTTTGATGTTCCATTTTCAGTTTACATTTATAATGGCAGCACCCTGATAACCCAGGTACTTGAAACAGGCCCAGGCAGAGATGAGCTTGGAGCACACCACATCCATCACCTGACAAGCGTGGTTGGTGGGGTCTGCTGCTCAGAGCATCCCTCTCTACGGCAGAAGCCAGCATGCAGGACCTGGAGGGCCCCCCAGCTTCGGGGAGGACGTGAAGGGGTGAACACACTTAGAGGTGCCCTTTTGATTTGGAGAAGTGCTGGGATTGTTTTCTTAATGCTTCAAGCACAGAGGATTCCAGGCTCTTTGACTATCACCCCAGCAACTTCCCAGGCTATCAGTTAAAAAAAATTGTCTTTCCAAAGTTTGAATACTCACAAGGAATTATGGGCAGCAGCCATTCACATAAAATAAATTTTTGGAAGCAAAGTTGATGTGCAAAAGCACTCTTTTTGCAATGTTTTTTTTACAGTGAACTCTTTTGAAGGCTGATCTTCATCTCAGAAGGCATAACTGAGGTCTCAAACACTAAATGCACTCTGTGCGCAGTAGGAAACCTAACTGGTAGCATGGCAAAGTTAATTTTAAGCTGTTAAACTAAGATGTTAACAGCTAAACTAAGTTGTAAAACTATCAAGGACATGGGTTGTGTCTTCGTGTGCCTTGTAGTGGAGTTATGTACTGTCACCAGGGGCCCTCAGTTCTACTGAGAGATCAACAGGCAGAAAATAAGAGATTCAGCTCCTGAATCATGGGGAGGAGGCAGAAATCCCACACTTGGTTTACAGGAGTGTTGCAACTCTGACACTGACAGAGTTTTAGGTGTTGGGGACAGTGCCAGTGGTGCCAACTTTTAGGACCACACTGGCTCTGGGTGGTTTCAGTGGTCATCACTTCTCACTGCCATGCAAAGCCAGCCTAATGGGAAAAAATATCCCTGACACTCCCTCCTGCCATCCATGTGCATTGTGCTTTGTAGCTACCCTGCCTTGTTCTGGCAGTGGGAAACTTACCCTGCAAACCAAGCTCCTTTCAAAATACATGTAAGGCATCTAATTTTTTGCTGGCATGGTGGTGAAAGCCGCAGAAAATTGTGGAAAGAATGAAGTTTCCAGAGGCAAATTTATTTTGTCTTATTCTCAGCCTGCTTAGAGTTCAACTAAGAGGTTTCGGGAGCCTGAGTTCTATCAAAGGGAAGCAGTCTAAGAAACAGTTGTGGATAAAAGAAATATGAAAGCTATTCAAAAATAAGGAGGGGAAAAAAAGCCTTTGAGTGGGCTGAAGAAAAACAAACACAGATCCCAAGAGGAGGAGGAGAGAAGAAAAACTCCAATGAAACAAAAAAGTAGCTGATGAAAACCTGGTCTTACAGAGGGCAGTAATATTTTGCTGCTAACTTCACTGGGCCAGGATTTTACGTACATTTTCTAATCATGGTGATGGGCTTTTCATTCCAAAGTTTTCTTCCATCTCGTGATTCATCACATCTCCTGTCTGGACATGCAGTAGCACAGAACCCCCATTTAGTTGGGAAAATACTCTTTTAATGGAACTAATCACTCTTGGAAAAAACCCTAGTTTCAAATGACAGGAGGAGGAGAGGAAAGGTTCATGACCTCAATCAAATTTTTAAACTCCATGAACACACAAAAATAATTTGCAAAGTTCATAAAACCTCAATTTTCAGCAGATTTGCCCATCCAAGTTTAGGCTTGTCAGGCCAGAAGCCCAGATTCCTCCTCAGATCCAGCCCTGTGAACACAATGACACTGATGCATTTTATGAAAAGCCTGGCCAAAATCAGAGCCCTGGAAAGAGAGCTATTTGGGCAGCTGAAGCAAGAGAAGGGAGAGCCAGTCCCTTTGAAGTTATCAGCCAGGGGAGGCGTTGGATAAGCCCAGGCTGTTTGTAATCAGATGTCTGAGAGGACTGTCGAAGAAATCTCCCCACACTTGCCTTGTCACTGATGGTATCTCGATGCAGATAAAATAAGAGCAACAGTAAAAGGGAAGTCCGAGCCATTATCTGCCCACACCTGGGCTGTGAAGGTGCCTCCAGAGACAGTGCCCAGCGTGTCTGAGGGCACGGGAGGGGGAGGATGCTGCCTCTGCCAAGGTGCAGGGGGACATTGTCCTGCAGCCCCAGGGAGCACAGCCTGTGCCGTCAGCTCCTGACCATGCACTGGGGTTGGATCTAATGTGAAGAATTTGTATGCACAGCCTTAACTTTCATCTCCCTGTGAAAGCTGGGATGAAAAGGTGTTTTCTTCACAGATTAATGGGTAAATTTCATCGCACCTTTTTTAGGAGGATTTGCAGGCTTTCACAAGGCTGCTCACTACTGTTCTCCCTGACCTACAGTGTTCATGGGAAGTAGCTTCACAAGCCACTGAACCAACCAGAGTCTCAGTTTTGGTGCCCTTTCCTTGTGCATTTCCTGGTGTTGAATAGGTTGAGGTCATGTAGCAGCTTTTATTTTATGGAGATATTTCTAGGCTCTCTGTACTCCATGTATTTAAATCAGCATGCAGGAACATGATGCCTTGAAGTGTCTTCTACTGTCAAAACCTAACAGGAACTGGCCATCAGGATTGAAGGGACAGATAGATCGACAACCACACGAACAAACAGTGCTATCATCCTTACTCTATTTTTCTTGGAAATCTGAGCTAGAAAGTCCAGTAACCTAATCAGAGATTTGGGATAAATACCATGTAGCATCAGCAACCCTCTTGGCCCTACTCTGTGAGGCATGAGTTGTTCATGGGTGCTGTATGAGCCCAAGAACCCTGCAGCAACCTCAGATGTGCTCAGAGTCACTGCAACAGATTCATGCTTTGAAATGACCCTTGGAAATTTTGGCTATATCTCCATGGCTGTTTTGAAACAGTGGCATGAAGTGCCCAGGGAGTGTCCAAACAAGGAGCCTCTGTATTAACACCTGCTAAATTCTAGTCCTTGAATGTTTTGGTGTGGGTTTTGGGTTTTTTTTCTCTCAGCAGTAGGGAGGCCCGAATGCTGTCTTGGAAATCCTCTGCAGACGGGGGAAGGTTTGCTTGAAGCTGGGATTTAGGCTTGAGCCAGTGCTGTCAAAGTACACATCTTAGGGATTTTTTCTGTTTGGTCTTTGGGCTTAGTGATGCTTTGTGCTGATGTCCTACCTAGCCAGAAACTCTGTGAGCAGATGGGAATTTTGCTGAGTTTTTATTACATCCTAAACTTCTTCGCTCCAAGAAATCCAGCATCATCCAGATTCTAGCCACCATGCACAGACCAAGGGTGTCCACAGGATTGCAGTGGTGTGAAAAGAGATCTTGACCCCTTCTCTATATTTAACATAAATCAAATGTCACAGTGGGGCTGAAACTCCCTGTATATTAACCATCTTCCCATACTTATTAAACTACAGTAACTGTCTCCCTGCCCTTCCCCCTCTTTCTAATAGCAGTATAAATAGTCCAAAGGTCTCTTGTCAACACAGCTCCCAGACTTCTAGTTCTTTGAGGGGAAAATGTACTTTGTTTTATTACTTGTATGGCATTCCTCAAAGAAGGGGACTTTGACCTTCTTAAATTCTTCCTGGAGATTAAATACCAAAACCAGCAGTCCACAAGGGAATTAATAGACAACTTCAATACACACAGAAGGACCTTTGGAGGGGGTCAAGTTATTAACACACTGGGAAATGTAGATTGTATCTTCCAATGCAGGATATATCTCGCATTCTAAATCAGATAATGACAATGGGGCCCAGAGAGCTGCATTTCTGAGATGAGTTCTGCGGCTCTCAGCAGATCTTCCAGTTCTGGGTATTTGGGCAAGGACACAAACTTTGCTGACTTTAGAAATCTTCACGTAAAAAGGAATGCATAACAAACTTCTCTTTTTTTGGAAAATTATGCCTTCTGTATTAACTATGGCCCCATGTGGCTTTATTTTGCATTAGACAAGGGATCTTACCTGGGGGCTTAATACTTATTCAACCTCCTACTGCCTCAACACAGACAACCCTACAAAAATATTTGGTTAATATTTACATATTTAAGGAAATTAGTGTCAGGCTTTGAAAACACTTTAAAGGTATTTTTGGTGCAGTTTTGAACAATCAGAGTTTGCGGAAACAAAATTTAAGCCTGATGAGAGCTAAGTGGTAATGGAAAACTCATTTCAGGTTTCTTGCTGTGCATATTTGCACTGAGAACATGATTAAAAATGTCCACTGAAGGTAGATGAGCCAAGAAACAAGGATATGTGATAGACTCAATAAAGGTTTTAGATTAAGTCACCATTTCTGTAAAACTTTGATACTTGAAAATGTGAAAGTTCTACAGCCCTCCCTTGTTTTTGAATGCTGTACACCAGTCTGAGATTTTACCTTTGAAATTATCAAGAAAGGGAGAGCATATTACAAAATCACCTTTCTTTTTCCTCACCTCCTTTTGCTTTATGTATTTCGCCACTGCTGAACAACACAAACTTTTGAAACAAAAGCCCTACAGTAAGTGCAAATCATGAAAAGAATGAATAGGCTGAAGTATATTACTTGTTATGAAATATTCCTTTGGCGTGAATTGTAATAAACAAACCAACATCCATTCCAAAACAGCAGTAAAAAAATCCTTACTAGTCCCCGATTGCCAAAAATCTCACTACTCAAGTTGACATGGGAAAAAGCATTAATGTTAGTCAGGGGTGAATTTCAGGAAGGCTGGGTTTGGTCTGGATACGCATATCTGACATATGCAAGCCTTATGGGAGCCTATAAAAACAAGCTTTCTTGGTAAATCTCCTGCACTTCTGGTTAGGTTGGAAATGTCATGACAGCTGACTTTGCCACAACCTTTGGGCACTCCAGGTTGTGTTCCTGGCCAGAAATCGAGGAAACAAAGATGCTTGGAAAGAGAAGAAACCACAGTACAATGCTTAGAGCTTCTAGAACAATTCCAGCCAATGTCCTCAGTGTGCTCTTACATGCACTTGGACATGACAGCTCTGTGGAAGATCAGCTCTTCTCCCTTTGCACAGAAAAAAAATTGAGGAATTAATGCTTGCAAAATGCTTTCCATCTCTTTTCTGGCTGCATGCAGGATGTGCAGATATGCAGGCTAATCCTTACTGCTCTAGCCTCTGGGCACAAGAAAAGTGCAAAGGCAAACGCTGTCACAAATCCATTGTATGTGCCCCCATTGCTGCATAACTTAACACCTCTTCCATCTTCTGCCCTCTTCCTGTAAATTTGATCTGTAAAATCCCAGTAACAGTTTAAAAATTGAAGTCCTGCCATATGGAAGCCAAATTTTAAATGCAAGTGATGTTAGATGTTTGAATCCTAACCTTAGTGGACCTTCTAGGAAAGGTAAAATGGACTTTGGCTTTGTCCTGGTGATAATATTAGGGCATGTTATCATTTGTGTACCAGTCACACCTCATAAAATCAATGAAGTGTAGTGAAACTGTGAAACCCCTTGCCGAAAGAATTTCTGGGTGCTAAAATTGCATGGGTTCCAAAAGGCAAATTAGGAGAAGAAAAATCTAGCCATGGCAGCAAAAAAACCTGTATCATGCTCAGAAGCACCTTTGCTATGGTCTGCTGGATGTCAGGGAAATGTTCAGAGGCTGTGTCCATCTGTCCTTGCTGGTTCTGTGCTCACCCTGTTCCCTGGGCACTCTGTGAGCACTAGGTTCTTCAGGAGAGCAGGGAGATCTCACCACAGGAGATGGGCTGCTGCCCTGAACCTGTGCAGAAGAAATGCCTCTTTGCTGCCCTTTCCTCATGAAGATCAGAGTTTCTCTCCTTGCTGTGTTATGTTTTATTGATTTGAAGAGAAAAAGCAGTTGTGCTGTCAGACACAAATCTTTCTCCAGTAAGACTTCTGGATATGCTCCAGATAGCTTCTTGCTCCTGAATGAGCATCTCCAGCTCGAGATGTGCTGTTTCCAAAATATATTCCAAGTAAGATCCCTGAGCTAAAGCCTCCCTGGGCTGTAAAGCCTCACAGGGCAGTGTGCCAGCCATGGACCATCAGCTGGGCAGTCACAAACATCTCCTGGAATATACACCTTCTTGGTAGCCTTGAAGAAGGCTTGCCATCCCTTCAAGTGACTGGAAATGGAGCCAGATTGGCTGCCTTCTGCTGTTTTCACAGACAATCCAGAGGCAAAAATTACTATTTTTCCAAGGCAAACATTCATAGAAATACAACTTCCCTTGAATATACAGGGATGATGAAATGTAGTGTGGGAGAAGCATACTTTTGTATTTCTTAATGGTTCCTCAAGCCAGGAGTTGGGCACTGCCCTTCCCATTGGGAGCCTTCTCTGTCATTTTATCCCCCTTTGGATTCATTTGGCTGAAGGACTGAGGAATTTACGCTGTGCCTGCTTTGCAAAGTTATGCTTTGAGCAGGGCTTTTGGTGTCGAGCTTCCTCACGACTTTGGTGTCAGGAGCACTTGGATGTGCTTGTCCCCTTTCAAGTGACAGGAGGGGTTAACCTGCCATGAATCTCAGAGGGGACAAGGCACACCTTTCTCTGCCTCTGCGACTTGTAGCTGTACCTGTAAAACACAATGAAGTGTTAAAATACATGCCTGGCCTTTGATCCTGGGGCCAAATGTACCTCTGGGGTAACCTCAGTGTCTTTCCTAATGAAAGAAACTTTCATTTCCTCCAGGAGGCCATTGCAGGATTTGCACACAGAGCAGGGTGTGCTTTTGGCTTCCAGCCTAATTCCTTAATACCCCCTGCTCCTCCATACATACTCTGGGAAAGAAAGGTGTTACCATCCTGGGAGCACAGGCACAGGAGGGAGGCGGCAAAGCAAGTCTGTCTGCACAAGTCTCAAATGCCGTTGTTCTTCCCATAAAGAGCCAGTTGAGTTTCATGAACACAAAGGCCTTTAATGTTGTTACTCGGCAAATGCTGCCTTGGAGATAATAGATGGTTTCATGGGCTGAGCCCTGGGCTGGGGCTTGGCAGCAAATGCCGAGCAAGCCGTTCTCCCGGCAGAGATTTCCTCAGTGAGTTTAAGCTCTCCTGAGGACAGCCATGAGAGCACTCCAACCTCTTCCAGCCATCTGGAGAGGGGGAGATAGCTACCTCCCTCACAGGATCTTGCAGAGCTGTGCTGAGGTTTGCACGGTTCTTTAAGGATAACTTATTTACCAGCTAACATTTGCTAACTTGTTCCATCCCTGCGGATAGAATTACGTGTGGGCAACGCAGGCAGCTCCAGCCTGATGTCAAACCTGTGCCAGGAGGAACTGCCTTCCCCTCGGCCCCTTGGCTCTGCTGCTCAGAGGCACACCTCTGGCCAGCCGCTTGGCTCAGGGTTTCAGTGGGACTCGGCTGTGACTTGATTCCAGAGAGGATTTCTGGCTGCTTCTTCCTGTCAGCCAGTGCCCAGTCAGTGTCAGCCAGTGAAGAGTGCATGTATGGGAAACCTGCTCGCGGGCTGCCGTGCCAGCTCCCTTCGGGGGCACAAGACCTTCATCGGGGCTCTGCACTCTCCCAGGCACATTCTGGAGTTTCCCTGTCTTCTCCTATAGCTCACCTCCTTCTGGCATGGTGGGGATCTCTGACACACACCCCACCTCCACCCTCCCTGACCCATCTTCAGGGATTTGCGTTCTTTCTTGTTCCTTTCTGGCCCCTGGGAGCCACTGGCTGAGGAAGATCATAATTTTGGAGGTGCAGTTGGTACAGCCAGTGAAGAGGGTGCCAATCCCATGAGGGAGATCAAAGTTTTTCAACAAGGGGAAGGCATATCCCTGGCTTTACGGAGCTTTAATCCCCTTACTGAGGTGTCAGTTAGTGCTGCGGCATCTCCCGTGCTCCTGCCCTGTGCAGTGGCTGGGCAGTTTCCCCTGGGAGGGAAGGGGGGAGTCTGTGAGAGTGTGTGTGTGGCTCTGTGTGCGTGAGAGAGCGTGAGTGTGCTTCAAACCGTGTAACAGGAGATGAATTCAAAGTGCCTCCTCAGGACATTGTCGCTGCAGACGGACACTTTGTTCATCCGCGCCGTGGAGCCATCAGGTCCTCCGAGTCCATCCAGCATCCCAACCCGAAGCGAGTCCCGTTTCAGTGGCGCTCCCCCTCCACACCCAGCACATAATGTTTCTATTGTGCCGATGCTGTTTTTCTGGGGAAGCGGCAGGGATTTGAATATCATAAAGGCAGAAGCTGGGCTTTGATATACTGTCACCAAAAGTTGAATACTGTAATTTTCAGCAATTTTCTCCGAACTCCCCTTCAACCCTCCGCTCCCCTCCCCTCCCGGCCCCCTCCTCTCCCGGGCCCCCTCCCGGTTGCTTTTTTCCTGACAAGCCGCTCCGTTGCTTCTCCCGCATGATCCTCACTTGGCAAATTAATGTGCTGCTGCTGATGAGAGACAGTGGGTCACTGTTAGCGCAGGCTCTCTCGTCTCCTCTCGCTATTACACCCTGGCAACATCAAAGGTCCGGTCATCCTGTTTCCATCTTCCCGTGGGTCCGCAGGGCCTGACTCAATCTCTCGGTTCAAAAGTGCAGGCTGGCTGGGACAGGGACAGCCCCCGCCCCTTGGCCGCCATCGATGCCTCCATGGACAGCACTGCACATCTTCTTCCTCTTCTCCTCCTGGGATTAATTGCTGAATTTAGAGGGTAATCCACCTACTCTCGCTTCACTCCTTTTAATTTCCATCTGAGGCAGACTTTTGTAGAAAGAACCTTTTCCTTCTTCCCCGCCCCCAGACAACTATTTAATCTTTCATGATCTGCTCTCTGGGAGCTGGCAGTTCCCCTGGTGGTAACTACGCTGTTTGTTTTAGTCAGTAACAAGATACTGTTCTGAAAAGTAATTCTGATTATTCTGTGAATTTAGACTTGATTTCATATATGCTCTTCCTGTGTCAGAGAGAGATCTCTGTGATTTCTCCCTTCACAACAAATCTTGCATATGGGTGAAGGAAAGGTAAATGAGAAAAGTGCTGAAGATCTGCCTGTTACTTGCCTGTCTCTTGTGCTCAAGAATGTGGTATACTGGCATACTGGTGAGAAATATTTCTGCATTTTAACCATTTCTGGGCTTTTGTAGCCCTGTGAACGGTGTGTGGTGAGATGAGGGAAGCAGCTGTCATAGCTGGGTTGGTACCACCCCAGCTGCAGAGCTCGCTCGCAGGACAAGGTGTGGTACCCTGAGACACACACCTCCATATCCCTTCTTCCCAGACTTCAGCCCCTATGTAAGAGAAGTGCCCAGAACCCCATGCTGTGCGAGGCTGCTGGGGGAAGGCAGCTCCTTCCACAATCAGAGTGCCTTGTGCTTGCAAGTCACTCCATAAACAGCACTTACACCCCATCCATAGGTTCCCCGCCTAAACAGGAGCCAGGGAGAAGCATAGAGAGGGTCCATATGTTCTCCATATCATCCCCTGCCTGAATCCTTTGTGGCAAGTAAATATTTCTCTTCTGCTCAGCTGCAAAGGACCCGGGAGGTTGTTGGATGTGGTGGCAGTCGTTGCTGTCTGGACAGGGGCTGGCCACCCTTCAGGACCAACAACACACACCCAGAGAATCTTCCCTGAGAAACAGCAGAAGTCCACCCCTGCAGCTATGAAGACCCCTGCTACCATGGAGGCAGCTTCCCAAGCTGTTCCCACCAAAGGGGTTGTATTGCAGCAAATCTGTTCCTGTTCCCTTGATGCTGTGTTTTATTGTGCTTAGGCAGTGTCTCTGTTTTTCTCTCTCTCCTCGACTGCTGGAACAACTTGAGAGTGCTGGCCTCA
The DNA here is from genome assembly GCA_013400655.1 of Mystacornis crossleyi. Taxonomy (NCBI): domain Eukaryota; kingdom Metazoa; phylum Chordata; class Aves; order Passeriformes; family Timaliidae; genus Mystacornis; species Mystacornis crossleyi. Next base: position 26,048 of record VYZQ01049965.1, read on the forward strand.
GTCCTGAGGACTACAGTAGCTCTTCCTCCCGGGAGAAAGTGGGACAGTCTAAGGATACAGAGTAGCTTAGAGCAGGAGAGGATTGTGTTTCACCCTGTGAGATTTTAACTGGTGTAGGGATTTTCTTCACCTGAACTGCCCCAGCAGCTCCCTTGAGACATCCAGACACCCACATCTTCTGCCTCACACAAAGTCTCAAGAGAACACAGATAAAATAAAAGAAAGAAGACAAATGTTCCAGCAGCCAGAGTGGTTTGCGCCGTGGAGCTGGGCTCATCCTTGCACTGACACACAGAATACAGAGAGCCGTGGTTCCGTCTAACATCCATGGTCTCCAGTTCCTTCCCCCTGGTGGAGCTGAAACAGCACACAGCAGTTGAGGTTATACAGTGTGCTCAGATTTCTCCCTAGTTGTCCAGGGTTTGCAGAATTCACAGTATTGTACCTTTATCAGGGAAGAGCTTCAGTATGGGCCAAAGCATGTGTTATTCCAAACAAGAACAAACCATTCCATTAACTACCTGTCTGAGTATATTTTCATCTAAGGCAGACCCTACAAAGTTTAGCAGTCTCCTATGGGGTTTTGGAGCAAGTTACTGGAGGATCTGCTAAAATGTAGAAGTTTGCCAAGGTTACAATTGAATTAAAACAGCTCTAAAGTTCCCAACCATGCCCCTCCCATTACCTCAACAGGATTTAAGTACATTAAAGAAACAAGGAGAATTACAAACCCATACAGTGTAGTAGTGTCAGAGTTGCTGGTATTAAGGCACTGAATTTCATCCTAAATGTTTCAATTTGAGTCAGTAGTTGAGACCAGGACTTCAGATCTCAGTGACTAAAAATCTTGCTTCAGGCATCCCTGTCGTGTTTTTTTCCCACATAATGACATCGTTGCATGTAATGAGATGTTAGCAGCTCATTCACTGCTTTACATCTGTCGTGGAGGAGAAAACTGTGATTTCTTGACTTATGCACTGATTAGTGTAAATGTAAATTAGTCATGGCAAATTTTGAGAAGTCCAAACTTCAGAAATTAAGGCAAGAATGATGAAGACTCAAAGGTATGTTTGGAGGGAACTACCTGCTTTTGGAGAACTTGGCTTGAGGTTCGATTAATTTCATGCCAGATGTACGTCTCACAACCCTGCATGCTTGTTTTGAAGTACATGGCATGCTGAACAGGGACCTGATTAAGCCAGTCAGAGCACTGAGGTTCAAACCCTTACTAAAACCCGCATCTCTATAACTTGTAGGAAAAAACCCACAGCAGAATCAAAGAGGTCATTTAGGGGACCAAAACTAAGCACTACCCAGGAGCAGCTCTTTGCCTTGGGGTAAGGATCATCACTCTTGAATTTGGAAGTGTTCTTCTTGCAGAGGTTTGTGCTACTGACAGTATTTTTCCTGATAGAGTGACTCTAGAGTTCAGTGTAGGATTTAGCCCCCCACATGCAGGCAGTTAAACATAGATGTCTGAACACGAGGTATGTGAACTCTTGTTACAAGCAGCGGAGAACCAGCCAGCGTGGCCAAGAGAGTTTGGGTCAGTTGCCTAAATATGACCAGCTAAGTGCCATCAGAGATGATCTAGGGTACTGGGTTATCTGCACTGTCCGGGTGGTATCGTGCAGGACCTGTGGAGAACACACAAACAGAGCTGCAGCTGGACACCACACCAGGAAACCACATCCAGAAACCTCCTGGTGGTTGTTGAAACCACTGTCTCTTGGTGCCTGGGTTTATGCATTAAATTGACTCCAAGGAGCTCTGTGTATCCTAGAGCTGACAGACAAGATGCACCTACTTAAGGTGAGCTGAACCCCACTCTGAATGTTTAATTCTGCCTAAAAGTACACTGTAATTAACATGAAAAAGCCTAAGACCGACACTAATGGCCCCACTTTGCC
>VYZQ01049965.1:27967-40085 GCA_013400655.1 Mystacornis crossleyi
TCAAGGGCCCCCTTTGCCCCCCCCCCCCCCCCCAGTTTGACTCCTGCTCCTGGAGCTCCCTCTTCTTGAGAGGCAGGCACTGTGCCCCTTTAGAGCAGCCTAGATCTTAAGGCCAAAAGGGTGCTTCTGGTGAGCACTTTGAATTTGGGAGGGAAATAACATAAACCATTTCATTTCAGTCTTCTCAAGAATAAGGCTTTTCAGCATGTTGAACCTGTAGTAGGATGTGTGCCTTGAGCCTGCTTGATACTGAGGTGGATGAAGCCACTTCCTGGAAGATCTCCTCCAATGCTCTTGCAGCCCCTCCAAGGGGGAACTTTCTGGGAGCTGTTTGGTCATGGCTCACAGGCTGATGTGCACCCTGGTGAGGAGTCTGGCCCTCAGGTGAGAGCTGAGGACATGAGGAACCTCAGTGGTATGTCCTAACAGGGACAGCAACATTTAAAGGGACAAATTGAATGCAGTCTCTTGTTTTGACAATATTGAAATAATTTGCAATGTCAGAAAAATATATTTTACACAGATATTTACTGGAATTTTCTATTTCTTGAGAAACTTTGGCTATTCAAGGTTTGTGCTCCTGAAGAAAACACACAGTCAATGACGGTTTCTCGGGGTCAGACTGAGCTACTGCTGCCTGCTGAGCAGTAGCCTGAGTAGTACCTACAAGTGATGGAACAGGGCAATGTTTTTACTCTCACGTTTTTGTCTCTCTTATGTTACACCACCCTAGTCAGCCCTGCATTGGTGAGTATAAAGTACCTCCTGGCCATGACATCACACCACAGAAAACAGACTGATGAGGCAAAGGAAGCAAGGTTCACTTTTCTGCAGGGAGGCTGGCTCCAATCACCTGGTTGTAGTTAAGACAGATCACACTGAGCTGTTCTGCTGTGTAAGAGCTGAATTTCATTCTCTGTTACTGGATGTTTATCTGATATCTTGTAAAAACTGTTGTCCGTTTCTCCTGCCTTTAGATCTTTTGCTTTTATGAAATGCTAAATCTCCAACTCTGACCCTTCAGCAAAACCAGTTCACTTCATCAAATGAATCCTGTGACTTTGATTATGTAGGAGCTTTCATTAAAACGGTCCAAAGTAAAGCAGACAAGGAAATGTCTTAGTGCTTTGCAGCAATGCATTGAGAAACAAAAGGAAATGGATGGCAGAGATAAGGGAAATAAAATAGCCACAATTTTTTAATAAGGGGAACGGAATTTCCCCCGAGGGTGTGTGTTATACTGCTCTTCAGTAAAACACAAGCAAAACTCATAGTAGTGGAACTTAAATACAAAATATTGCCAACTTAGAGCAGCACAATGAAATTTCTAATAGCCAGAAAATGCTGACATGAAGGCATTAACAGAACATTTTAAGCTCTATATAATATTGCTTCCAACAAATAATTGGCTATTATGGATTCAACCATAAAACTGAAAGTGCCATGTCCACTGCTGCTAGGACGTGTGCTGCAACAGTATCACACTTGGCCCTTTGCTTTGTTATTTTAATTGTGGGCTTCAATTATGGCACAAACATTCTGATCTTTTCTCCTCTGTCCACATTCTATTTTGCAGTTTTAAAGAACAAAATTGTTCTGAATTACATGATTGAGGCTAGTTTTGTCTTCCATGGGACTGTTACTTAACTAGTACAAGTGTGCACTGCAAGGTCAGTAGGTTTACAAAGGGATCTGGTTACCACGTGGTAGCAGCATAGACTGTACAGATCAGAGCAAAAAATCACCCAGGTTTTCTGACAAACTCACCCATAAATTCTGTTTACTATTGTCCACATGGATTTGCTTGTAGCCTAACATCAAGCAATTAAGAGAATGAGGTTGATGCTTGGGATTTTGAATATTTTTTGTGGTTTGGACGTTCTTATAGAAGTGTGTTTGATTGTTATTCCATTTACAAACTCCCTCATGAAAATAATCCAAACAGCCATCACAGAGCTGCTGTCTTATGTGAAATCCAGTAAAACTATACAGCAATGCTGCTTATGAGTTGAATTTCTTTGTCTTAGAGGTTAGAGCAGATCCCAGGCCATGGTAGATCTCGTGATCATTTTTTAATTCCTTCAACCAAGCACGGTATAACCCCCCCAAAATGTTGTCTTACTGCTAATTTTTCAACATCATCTGTTTTGTTGTAGCATTGGCAAAAGAACAGATTTTACTTTTAACAATTATAAAAGTCTATTTTATCCCTCTCCCATTTGAAAGATGCTGAGGAGATTTTGTTCAAAGTTTCCACGAAGATTACTCCTCTAGCTGACACCAGCATGGATGACATCAGCCCAGAACAGTTTGAAAAAGAACAGCATGTGGAAAGAAGGAGTTAAGGATAAAAAAGTGTCCTGTGGCCTTGAGGGAGAACTGAATCTGGCACAAATCTGAAGTAATTTTCCTGATATGGTTTGTGGCAACCCCAGTTGCACTAGCCCGGGGGGATCTCAGCTGGAGGCAGCCAGGACGTGGTCCAGCCAAGTGGGGATCAGGCCCTGGGGCAGGAGAGAGGGATGGGCGGCAGGACAGGGGTGACGCTCCTTGCAGGAACCGCAGCCCCTGCCCCACTGCTGCTGCAGGAGTGTCGTGAGCAAACACACTGAGTGTCCTGGGAAACTGTGAAAGGATTCGTAGACATCAGGCCAAGAAGAGTCCATTAGATCATCTTTTCCTCACTGAAGGCCAAATGTGACTTTCAAATACCTTTGGAGAGCCACATGGTGGCACACCCCTTACTATTACAAGGTCTACATTTTCAGCAAGGCTCTGATACTCAGGAAAAGAGGGCCAGGTTCAATGTCAAGGCTTTTTTGTAAACCCACACTCACTCATTATCTAATAACCTTGGAAATCCAATTACAATGTCTGAGATCTAAAACGTGAAGGATACTTCCCACTGCCATGCAAGTTAGATAAAAATACTGAGCAATGGGGCCCTTGAGAGCTCCCTCATTCCAGCTGTTAGGTGTCCAGGATGGCCTTCCCCTCTGTCTCCCACCCCTGCCTTCCTCTTGGGAGACCATGGGACCCTGTCAGCATCAGCAGAACTGACCATCTCTCCCTTTTCCTCTGGAGGGTGCATACAGGGGTAATGGAGAGCAGCAAGAGACAAAGTGACAGGCCTGTGCCCGTGGAATGGCACTCAGCCCTACTTCATGGAGACAGGACATGCAGCAGGTACTGGGGCTGGGACAGTAAACCAGAGCTGGTGATGGCAAGCTGTCTCATCCAGAAAGGCATGGTGAGTGTTGCAAAGCCAGTCCAGGGCAGGGTAAAATCTGATCCTGGTCCAGCCTGAGGGGGAGCAAGTTGCCACTGCTGACTCCTGACTGCAGGGTTTCACCTATCCCTAGTTTGACAGAGCCCCAGGAGTTGGTTTCCACCACTACAGACCCAGAAAAGCATCTGGATTCTGTTGGAAGATGTCAGGAGCTGGAGAAGCCATCATTTCTTCTGCTTGTTTATTCTGGTTGTTAATCTCCTGTCACTGATTAGAAGTTTATAACTCATTTCTCAGTTGAATTTTCCTGGAGTTAAGCCTCAGCTTTTGGTTCTTGTTATGCTTTTCCCCCCTGCATTAAAGAGCTCTACTGTGCCTAGAATTTCTGCACAGGATGGTATTTATGCTTTGTAATCACATCAGTTCTTGATCTTTTTGATCAGGCCACCAGGCTGAATCCCCAGTCCCAGAGAGATATGTCAGAGATGGCAGTGCTGAACAGAAATGCTAATTTTGTGCTAGACTGGCTCCATACACAGCTGAGTGCATGGTACTAAGTTTCCCAGTTCAACATTACTGATACAGGAGCACAGGCCATGAATATCAGTGATGGTTTGGAGATCAAACTCTTTGAAAGGATTAAACAGATTCACCAGTCTCTGTAACAATATTTTTTTTTTAAGAGGATGGTCAAACTGTAAAACTTGGTGCTTTTTCAACATTTCCCCTCCTTGTGAATTATGCAGGTGTTTCTTTCCTCATCATCTTCTTCTTTACTCACCCTTCTTCATCCTTATGAAAGCACAACAATATTTACTGTCTTATCCTGGTTTAGATTAAATTACAATGAAGCTGCCAGTCTCTCCCTCGGGATCTGTGTAAAAACAATTGTGTTTCTTTATGTAAGCTCTGGGATCAGTAGCTGTAACAGCAGGGCTCCAGTGGGCAGGGAGCACAGCCTGGAGAGGAGCTGCTCTGCAGCTGATGGCAAGTACCTGACCCTGGCCTGCACATGTGGGGGACCAGTGATGGGGGGCAGGGAGGGGAGGGGTCTGGGTGTGTAAAAGAGGGATGCAGGGAGCCCAGAAGTGGGTGCAGAGAAGGGACAGGCTGGCAGCTGGCATGCCAGACCACACAGAGTGACTTTGACACAAGGAACAATTTGGGAGGGCACCATAAGAAATTTCATTTTGAATTGGGAGCAAATAATTGTCCCTGGTAGCATGAGCCATCCTGTGCCCAATGCACTCTCTGTAGTTTTGTAAAGAAAGGGGATTGCACTGAGGAAATAACTGTATTAATTTTCAGTTTCTTCTTCTAATAAATATAATCTACAGGATCCAAAAATCTGGCTACATACTCAGATTGGAGAAAGGTAGTGGCATTTTGCAAGTAGCTAAATAAACTGAGAAACTGAATTTGCAGTGGTACCTTTGGCAGGGGTGTATTGGTGCTCCAGGTATCTCCGGCATCCACTGTGCAGATGGATCTGGCATCCCAGCTTTGTTCACTGGAGTTGGGAGTGTGGGGCTGGAGATCATGGAGGAGAGGACCAGCTCTCCTCTCTCACCTCACGGATGTCATACCAACACGGTTAAATCCCTGTAGCAGATACACACATAATTTGGTCTCAAACAGCTTCTCAGAAAATTACAGCTCCACTGTAGGGATGGCTGGCTGGACACACAGCTGGGTTTTGGGATGGTACACAACACTGATTCCAGCAGCTCCAGCTACCTTGCTCCCAGCCCCAGCATCAGCCGGCAGCTTTGGACACAAACAGCCCTGCTCCCAGTGGTGTGAGCCACAACCTGATGCTCTCATGGACCGAGCTCTCATGGACCCCAAGCCACACATCAGCCAAGTGACCATTCCTGTTCTAGCAGCAGTTTCCTCACATTGGCTGAACCCCTGGTATGACTTATCCTTCTTGCAGCTGAAAGTGGTGATTGCAGCATCAATTAATTATTAATTTATTTTGCTTCTTTTTATCTCTGAGAATGAATGAATTCATTTTTTAAGGTAGTGCAAAGATGATCAATGCTATTGAATAGCAGCAGTAACTTTAAAACATCCCAGAAGAATCCTTTCTTTCTCTCTCTTTTCTCTGTGTTCACTGGAAAAAATGTTTTTAAAAAATCTCCTAATTTACTTGTAGCCTGAGATTTCTGCCAAGTGTATGTTTATGCCCAGTTTGAAAGATTGGGAGTATAATGGAAGTGTTGAAGTTTTCTCAAGCAGTCCAGAGCTGTTTGATGACATACGTTACAAGGTCAGTCCTGTTTGCTGTTAAAATCAGTGGTAACACTTCCTTTAAATTCATGGGGAAACAGGATCAGGCCCTCTGTTTAATTTGTTTCTATCTTGGTAGGAGGTTTCTTGTTTCTCTAAAACATGCATCTAGATGATCTCATGATCCCTGTTGTCCATGTGTGCTGGCAAGGTCCTCAAGCACTCACAGGTGACAGCGTGACAGATCACCCGCAGTCCTTGTGTTACCAGAGGGGCTGCAGGTTGGGATATAGTGCTTTTTCATAAGGATTATCAAATTTCCTCTGCAAAAACTGCCTTGTAAAAATAAATGGAAAAACTGCTTTCATCAAGAAAACAAAGGAAACATACTTTATGCCTTCCTTGGGATTTAAGATGGGTGCAGTTGAAAGGAAGTTACTTACTCTGTTTCCAAATAAAAGTTAAGCTGGACACCTAGATTTTTGCCTTAAGTGAAAGGGAAGAGACAGGCTCTGTCACACCTTACACAAGGCAGCTGTCCTGTGTACTCAGAGCTCTTCTATGAGTCAACTACATATTTTGCTGAGGAAGTTACCAGAGCTTTTATGGGACATGGCTAATCACATCTAGAAGTGCTGCAGGACTCCAGCTACCATTCAAATATTTGAGATATCCATCATCTCCACAATGCATACAAAATCTGCAACTAAGTCACAGATCAAAATTTTTCACTTAATTCCTGGTATTGTATAGAAATTGCCCCAGATTTTCCTTAGAACAGGAAAAAAGAGAATCTTCCAAAGATTAAAGTATATTTTCTGTTAGGAACCAGCATTTTAATTTTGAATTAAGGGTTTTTGGTGGAGATTTAAAATGTCTGTTCTTGGCATACATCTCTACACCTAGTCTTGGATTTCAAAGGTTGGCAGTGTAAGAAGGTAAGATTTTAATTCAGAGTCCATCTACTGACAACAAATATGTTGCTCTGATTTTTTTCTCTTTTCTCCTTTTAAACACAAGAACAGCCACCACAGCATAATCAAAAAATACTCCTTTGTAATTTTGTACTTTCCCAAGCATTCAAAGAAAACAACAGACAGAGCTAATGCTCATCTGTGGTGACAGCCACTTCCACCACCCTTTCTCTCTTTAACTCTCTCTGTCTCTGCCTTGAATCCTCCCAGCTGTGAGTTGCAGACGTTTCCACACCAGACATCTTCTTCCATAGCACTGTGGCCTTTCCATGGAGGAGAAAAAATTTGTGTTTGTGCAGCACTTTAAACTTCCACAGGGACAGCTTACACTACTGAGCAGATATAAGTTTTACCCGGCAAGATTCTGGGGTGTGTTTTGTTGTGTTTTTATTACAAATACATAAATAAGAGGCACTGGAAAGCTTGCAGATTTTAATCTGTTTTTGAGGTCTTCCTTTTTTCAGTGTCTTTGAAAATTCAAGATAAATTGGCTGTGTCCAAGGGCATTGCTATCTACCCAGCTCCTGACCCTCACCCCTGTGCCCCATTGCAACACGCACAAAAGAGACCCTGGGGAAAATCTTTTGAAGCTGAACCCAAAATCACATGTGAAAATGGAAAATCAAGTTCATTTTAAAACCCCCAAACTGTATCATTAAAGTTATTTTAGACCTTGTGGAATGCACTGGGTTTGCAAACACGAACTGAGAAGCACTGTGCAGTGAGGGGGAGCTCTCCCCTTGCAGCAGAGGAATGGAAGCCCTTGTCAGCACAGCAGAGCTGGGACTTTCTCACAGGTCAGTCTTTCCACCTGCTCAGACAGGTCTCCCTTGCAGTGCACAGTCCAGCCTTCCCTGAGGACAGAGGAAGCAAAGAGACACTGTTCAGGTACTAGACTGATATAATTCATATCCATTACAAACGGGCTGTTTTTAATAGGGGCCCACTCCCAATGAGGGACCTCCTGTCACTAGTCCTGGAGAAGGACTTGCAGGCTCTCCAACACTTCCTGAACATTGGTGACAGCAGTTGTGTCCCTTGATGCCACCTGAGCTCTCTCTAAGTTCTGGGCAGAACAATGAATTGAAATGGCAGGTGCTGCCACTGCAAGGGTCCGTGCTCTGCTGGGACAGCACAGCTGGACAGTGAGCTGAGTGTGCAGAGGACCATGCCGTGCTCACCACGGGGGCCCTGAGCCCACTGGCCGTGTGTGCGGACAGATGACTGACTTCACCTTGGCACAGCAACAAGGCTGCTCTTACAGTGAGTCAGGCGCCAGCAGCCCTGCCACAAGAAGAAAACCTGACGATGAGTCCAGCTGCAATGGCGGGGAGGGGGAATCTGAAGGCAGAGTCTTGTCTCTCAACTTGGAACATGTTCAGGTTTCAGTGGATAATGCCACTGTTCTTGCACAAAATGCCTCGGGACTTCAGACAACCACATGTTTATATGATCATTGGAATTGTCTCCTCCCCCCACTTCCGTTTTCTCAGCCTGTTGGTTACTGTGCCTTCACAGCCTTTCTAGGTTACAGCAACCCAGAGCCCCAGGGGTGGTTCAGGTCTGAACCAAACTAGTCCTGATATGTAGATTCATCAGAGTATTTCATTGATTAATGGTCTCAGAGGTTCTGGAAAGAATTGCTTCCATACAAGGTACAGCTAAGATAAGAGACTGCAAAAGGTTTGGAAAGGAGCTCTTTGAAGGACTTTGAAAGGACTGTTCAAGGGCTAGCCTACTAGCTGATGTGCTGTTTACTGGACATTTTTTTTCACCTGAGATACCTTTCTGTAACACTTTTTCTCTCCATCTTCCTCCCTAATCTCTCCTGTGAGATATTTTGCAAAGACTGAAGCAGTGGAAGTTCGTCTGTTCATTCCTACCCATTTGCAAAGCCCTGCAGTTGTGGTTCCTCCCCTCCAGGGTGCCTGTGCTGCCTTTGTGTGACAGTCTGGCAAAGGACAGGCATGCCCCCTCAGGAGCACACCTGAGCCCTGCCAAAGGAACTGTCCTCAAAGCCCCGCACCAGGCATTCAGTCCTTATGGGTTTCTCACAATTCTTTCCACACAGATAATGTCTTCAGTTATGGTAGTCAACAGCAGATCTGCATGGAGAGAAGCACAGCCCGTGAGCTCACTCAAGAGCATGACACAGCCTGGAGCAGAATTCACTCGAGCAGCTCAAGGCATTGTTGTGGGGCTGGATGCTGCTCATTCTCCCCACTGCCAGGCTCCCATCAGCTTCGCATACTTGAATGCTGCCAGGCAGGTACCCTCATCTGCTTCTGCATGGCCAGCAACAACCATAGATGAATGTTTTCCTGCAAACAATGGTGTGCTTGCCTCTGTAATCATACATGAGAAAGAGATGGAAGGAGGGGAGAAAATGGGAGGCAGACCCACCTATGGTTATGATATTTCAATCCCTTCCTGCATGTTCTGCTGGGGGAAAAACAAAAAACAAACAAAAAAAACCAAACAAAAAAAACCAAACCCAAAAAACCCCCAAACAAACAAAAAAAAACAACCCACCATAATTAAAGAGATTTTCTGTCAATCCAGAAAAGGAGGGTTTGGTTGGAACACGAATAGGAGGTCCATTGCCAGCCCTCCCAGACCTTCCATTTTCTCTTATAGTAGGATGTCTGCTGGTCAGACACAACAAAACCCTTCTCAGGCCTGCCTGAAAGCTCCACACTGATGGCAGACCCCAAGCCAAGAGCTGGATGTGCCTGGCAGTAGTATAGCCTTGAGTGATCACTTTCCCAGCTACTAATTCCACAACCAGCAGGATGCTTTTATCTCATCCAGCCCCACATCACAGCCCACCCAAATCAGGACTGCTTATCTTCCACCGACAGTCACAACACCCAGAAATCCCTGGTTTCACAAGCATCCCAGGAGAGGAAAGGATAGATATGGGGCAAGGGAAAGGAGCTGGCCTAGAGATTCAAGGTGAAACTCTGGAGAATGTTTGCAGGCAGTGATGGCGCCCAGGAGAAATGTCTCTGGCAATGGGTGTGATGTCTCACTCCCCAGGCCTCAGGAGTCAGTGGGGCTACCCACACCCTGCACAGACTGAAAGAGGAAGTGGACCCAGCCATCCATCACCCCCAGCTTACTGTGGGCACAGACACTGAGCTGCCCAGGTTGGACCACTCACAGCCAGAAGGTGAAGTAAGACAGAGTGGAAGGGCTCGGGCTGCTGCCTCTGCTGCTGGGGCTAGCTCTGGAGGAGCAGGGTTGTGGTACCCCCGCAAGTGTGGTACCCCTGCAAGCCATCCTGCAGCAGCTATCTGAAGGGCTGTGGTCTCCAGTACACCACAACTGGCTGCTGAGCTGGAGGATGCTGTGGTCGGCACTGCCATCTGCCACAGTGCTCTGAGCTGTCTTCTTGAGTGTGCTCTCTCCAAAGGCCGTGCAGAGCCCTGGACAGGAGCAGAAGGCACTCAGACTGTGCCACAGCTGCCATCTGTGGCTTGGCTCATAAGGAGGGGGCATGGGCAGACAGGACTGAACCCCGAAGTTGGTGAGGCTGTGGCCCCTGTACCTTCTAGCCTCTCTTCCTGGAGCACGTGAGCCGGCTCACACCGACTGAACTCCTTTGGCCAGCAGCAGCAGGGGACACTCTATTCCTGCAGGGCCGCTGGTCCCCATGCTCTGGGATCCCCAGGGCAAAAGGTAAAGTGAGGTGCACGAAGGCAGTAAAGCAGAGTCAGACAGGGCCAGCTCTGCAGCAGGGAGAGACAGGGCTGGCTCTGGTGACCCTGGGATGCTCCTGCTGTCTGTCAGGGTGTGCACAGAGGCACGCACGTACACTGCACTGGACAGCCCTGGCCACAAACAGGTTTTATCAGTGCAGACGTGGAAAACACAGAGCTTCAGGCACTGCCATTTGGCAGCTTTCTGATATCAGTAGTGAGAGGTCAGGGGTTCCATGAGAACTGGAAAGCTGACAAATGGGAACCACTAAGGGAAGGGCTACATGCTTTAGCTGCTCAGACACCTCGGCCTCTTCCCCTGGTGCTGGTCAGCCTTTGAGCAGAAGCTGTGACGTGAACTGAACACATTGCTGTTGGGAAGCCATACCTAAACTCACTAACCCTTAGCCCTGGTGTGCATGCACCCTTTGCCTTTTACACAATCACCTGCACACACAGTGAGTCACACCCTACAAGTCCAAGAGGTTTGTCTGAGAGAAGGCTTCAAATCTTCACCTCAACAGAGTGAAAATAGGGCTATATTTTATATTTTACATTCATATTATAGGATATTTACAGAGAGAAATATCACTTTCTCACTTAGAATAATATGAGTTTCCGATGCCTCCCATGAACAAAACTCATGTAAATTTGTGTTCAAAATGTTTTTAATTTCCACAGGGAGTTGCCTGTGAATAAGTGTCAAACCAAGAATTATCACACAAATCAATTGATGAGCAGAGGCAAGAGACTAATTACACATTGGTACTGGGTTGGATGTTGCAAAGACAATTAGCAAGGTCAAGGCAATAAAAAGAAGTATGAACATGCCCATTTTCCTCAAGTTTTGGGTGAGACCCCAAAGAGGTTTTCTGTACATCCCAGAGCAGTCAGTGCTTGCTCCTGATGTGTCACGTCTCCAGCTGAACCAATGAAAGCCACTCTTTCCCCAAGGGCTGGTGCCACCACACAGCCAAACCAGGGCCTGTCCACACGGCATGGTGGAAGTTTATTTACTCTTGTTTTACCATTCTGCTATCTCTTTGTTTTGGCCATGAACACTAACAGACTTGATGAAAATTAGAAAATCGCTTAGAAGAGGAGCAGCAAAAGGAACTTCCTTATTATGGGACCATTTGCTTTAATGTAAACTACCTGAAGATAATTACAAGGCTCCATGATGATATTATTAGCTCATCTTCTTCTTCTCAATGTATTTTTTCACAAGCAAAATGAGGTTTGTAACATACCGGTAATATCTCCAGTGGATTAAATATTAATCATTATGTCGAAGTAATAAATACAGGAGTCCTGCCTAGTTATTCAGACATGCAAATCCCTAATTGTGTGGGAAGTTGCTCAGATGGGCTTTAGTTTCAGTAGGAGATAAAATGCCACAGAGCCAGTATACAGTGTCTGTGTCACTACAAGATTTGCAGCCTGATTCCCTGCCTGGAAACAAAGGAACAAATAGCTTCATGTCACGAACTGAACTGAAACATTATGGATTATATTATTACTTGAGTTTCTACAGGACTTCTCAGTGGGAGAAAAAAAATTCTATTAACTCTCTTTTACGACTACCCAGCAGGGCAATGTGAGGAGAATAATCTCCTCCATTTATAAGGTCTGGGGGCCTTAAAACCTGAATAGCAGGCCAGGAGCTTTGTCACAAGGTCTGGCTGTTTCCTTTTCTTCATAAAATTCCTATCTCCATTAATCTGTGTTTATTTTCCTTCTGCTTTTTAATTTGCTTAATGGACTTCAGTTGAAGTCTCTCCTAGAAGTCAGAGGAAAGTAAACTCTGATAAATCCTTTGGGACTTAATAGTCACAGTTAAGCACTTCTTTGGATTATTTTGTCTGACTTTCATCTTTGCTGCTGCAGAAATGTCGGCTGCCTAGTACCGCAGCCCTAACCCCATGACTTAAGAGCCTGGGAACAAATTGACGAAAGATATCCCTTTTTCTTTCTTTCTTTCT
>VYZQ01049966.1:4251-19174 GCA_013400655.1 Mystacornis crossleyi
CTCCCTGATTTTACCAGGTGCATTATTAAAACACATCTTCTTTGCCCTCTCCAGGAGCTGACGTGCTCACTTAAGGGCCCTCCAAAACAGGATTCAATGGTTCAGACTATGTGGCTGGATGACAGTGACTGCACACCCAGTACTTCTAGCTCACCAGGTAAAAAAGAAAGAAAAATAGAAAAAACCCTCTACTTATGCCTCTAGAAGCATACGAGAGGTTGAGCCAAATCTTTTGTATGCTGTACTTAATATTTTAGAAGCACAGGTAGATGATAGCCCAGGAAAATGGGGAGAGAAGCTGCCATGCAAATTTTAATGGGGAAAGAATGTTCCAGTGGCACAAATAAATAGGGCTGTACGTGCTGCAAAAGGAGTTACAGTAGACTGCGAAGAATTAAAATGTTTATGTGTTTTCTATGGAGAGCTATGGTTGCATTTCTGAATGCAGACCCCATATAAACTAGATAGTTTGGATTATAGGATTACAGGAACTGTTTCCTGAGCAAAGCAGTATGCTCCTGAGAAGGTGGGTAATCAGGAAGCTAACCTGCACTGAGACTTTTTTGCCAAGGCTGGGCTCTTAGTCTAGTACTTGATTAAAGCTGACGTAGTTGATTAAAATCAGCTTGGATCCATTCACAGTGCAGCTGATGCCTTAGGTTTTNGATTATAGTCCTTAGCAGTTCTCTTCAGTCCCGTAGCAGGGACAACTATTGCATTTCCTGCTGTGGAGCCATATCACCTGCCCTGATCTCAGACCCTGTTTGCAGTCGCGTTTCGCTTTGTTAAAATGAACTGGTTTGGATCAAAGCATTTCTTGTTGCTGAAAGACTGGAATCGGAGCATGTTGAGGTGGTAGGAGGTACTAGGGATTATGTGTATGGCAAGGAAGAGTTGGTTGGAAGGAACGATTGAAATCTTTATAGGAATTGTGTGAAAAAGGGTTGTTGGTAAAGATTACAAGGGTCAGAAAGTGGAGCCAGTTTACTTTGAAGATAGAGTTAGGTCTCAGTCTCCCACAGCTGCCGTATATGAGATATCAAGAGTGGCCATCAGATAGATCCCTGCTTAAAATTGTCTGTATCTTAGCAACAGCACTGAAGATGTGATACTGTCAGATATTCTGCAGAAACCTCTGTTCCTGTGATACTGTCAGATATTCTGCAGAAACCTCTGTTCCTCTTTTGTTGTGGATGCTGGAGGCAGGGATGCTTTTCAGTGGGCTCTGCTGCTCTTCACAGATAGTTTGCCTGTCTGCTGACTCCTTATTGTCTCGCAGTATATAAATCATTAATATGCATCACTGAGAATAATCATTACAGAGAACGCAATGTAAAGTTCAACATAATTTTTAGGTTTTATAACCCTGGAGACAGAGAGCAGTTTTCCTGGTGTTTTAGCTTTGCCCTTTATTGAGCTATCCAATAACTATTCGGCCACAGTTAATGCACTGCGTAAAATCAGTCCAAACTGATTTTTTTTTAATGGAGAAACCTAAGGCATGCCCACTGTGAGTCTAGGTCCTACACTGATTGATTCCAGCATTCCTAACCCATGTACACATTCCTGGGTTCTCCAATTTGCCTTTCAGATTGAAAGAGCAAAGTTACAGGAAAAGGAAAAAAAAAAATGTCAGCAGTCTGTGGTCATTATGCTCCCAGATCAAGACACAGAGAAATGCCATTGCCAAACTATTTTCTGAGCTGGCTTTAAAGCACCAACATGTCTCATGTGCCAGTCAGTGCATATCACATGAGGCAGAGGTGACTTTCCCCCTAGCCTCAAGGGCAGGATATAAATTCACTTATAACTCTCCTTAACACTTAGACACTTCCAGTTGTGCTAGGTGTGTTTTTATTCAGTTACTACTATTAACCACTTCCTACAAAAAATATACATCATAATTAAATTTCAGCATAATGGAAGTGGGATATATACAAAACAGAGAAGAACCCCCATACTGTAAATTCATGTTGTTTAAAACCACACTTCTGCAACATTTGGCAGTGATTTATCAGCTTTGTTTTTAAATCTCAGTTTTAAATTACATAATGAAATTGGGAAAGGGGATAGTCTGCCTTGGAAAAAATGCTGAAAAAATAGTTGCATCTCATCTGTTTCCTAGAAAATACTGGTGTGATCACATGTAAGTCCAAAAGAAAGAAGTGTTCCTGGGAAAAGCATCTTAACTTAGCATCTTACTTCAGGAATCCCTCATTAGTTTTCTTCACTTTCCTGATTAAATGGTGCCTAGATATGCCATCAGAGGTATTCACCTGCTCATTCTACCTTTCCACACTGGTATCAACTCTTTAATTCAAACTCCTTCCATTTTCCTCTGATTTAAAGAAGAGAGTTATAATACAGATTTACTGATGCAATACAGTTATGTATAAACTCCCACAAACTATACTGATTATGAAATTACCATATTTAGTAATTTTAACCATAGAATGGCTAGAATGCAGGATCACCTAAGAATAAATTTAGAATGGTTCAAGAAGGTGTGACATTAAAGACATCATACTCATTTCTTGAGAAATGTGTATGGTGATATAAGCTGATTACAGAAAGCAAAAGAATGCTTTTAATTTGTGAATTTTGCAAGTATTTAATCCCTGGTTTTACCATGGTGTTGATGCATGATGAGAAGCAAATTCCTTAAACCCTGAAGTCAGATGTGGGAATCTTAAGGGAGGGGTCAGAGGGAGAAGGAAGAGAAACACTGTGAGAGCGTAGGAGTAGAGTCTGCTTCACAAATGTGTATCCTTGGGAATAAGGCATTCAGATTGTCTGGAACCAGTGGCCGATGATGTTTTTTTTTTAATGAAATGAAAGCAGTCACTTTCCTCATGTTTCAAGCTGGAATGAGAAATAGGTCAAGGTAACATTAGTCCATTTGGGCATAGGTACAATCCTTTCAGTCTTACCTGTGATGAGTCACAGCTCTGTGGAAACTTTGGGGTAAAACCAGCTATGTGTGCAGCTCTTGGGATACCCTCTTGATTATTTCTGTATTGTTCTGTGCTTGGTTCCCTTCTAGGAAGCAGGTTGCTTCCTTCCAGCAGTGTTGCTGGCTCCACTGGAAAAGGAAAAGGCAGCAAAGCAGATGCTCAGCACCATAATCCAGTAAGTCCTTTAATAAAATGTTTCCTTCTCACTTGCACAGAGATAAGGATGGGAGAAAAGAGAGAGACTTGGTTTAGGAGATGTTGAGGGTTGAAAGGGCAGTAGGAAGGCGCTTGCAGGGGGTGTTAAAGCAGTGCCTTGTTCTGCAGGCCTCCATTCTGTGCTGTGTGTGATGTCAGCGCTGGAGGACTGTCTGCCGCACGCGGGGTGAGGACCACAGGTAATGGACACAGCGGGAGGAAAGCCACGGGCCCCTGGCCGTCCCTGCCTCACTGAAACAGTGCAGCAAGTGCTGTACAGCTTCTCAGGAAACAGTCCTTTACCTTCCTCCCCAAGCGGTCTTCCATGGCCAGCAACTCTGGCCTGTCTGATTTACCGAAGATCTCCCTTTCTTGGTTGCCTCCTCCCTCTCAGGGAACAGCAGTTCCCATTGAGATTCTGCTCTCTGCCCTAATCTAGGCACAGTTTTTTTCTCGTTTTTGATTTTCAGTTTCAGTTGCTCAGATGCAACCTACCTTTCTCTGTGCCTAACCTCTGCTTTCTATCGTTTCATTACTTTACAGAACCCCTTTCTGTTGCTCATTTTCTGATGTTGTGCCTATCTGTACACTTGCTTATTTGCTTTCAGCCTAGCATTGGTGGGACCTACGTGTCCATGCCAGGTTCACAGCTTTTTCAGACATGGGCAGTGGGACTTGATTTCCTGGTGAGGTCTGTAATAGAGCAAAGGGGAACAGAACTTCAGGTTCGTTCCTTAGGATTCATAGTCCAGTTTTGCCTGTGCTGCAGAGTCTCTCTTTTTGCTCAGTGTCCTTTTCTTTGCCCAGCATCTTCTCTGGCCTGACAGCTGAAGAGCTGCCTTGAAAGTGGTGGGCATGTGAGGTGCTCAGGAATTAGTTTGGTATATAGCTGACTAGAAGATGTATCATCTTTATGGAAGAAAATTCTTCCAGCTATTCCTAAATATTCCTAAATAGTTGATAGTTCTTATTATTGCTGTTAAGGTCCTCAATGCTCAAGTTTTAGCTGCCCTGCCACCTTGTGGCATTCAGAGCAGTCAGGTGAACAGTTCAGCTCCATGTGGTGATGGCCACTGGTGCCACAGCAGATCAGAGAGGGGAGCTGGTGCTCACCACTGGGACTGCTCCAGTATGTGCTGCGACAAAGATCAGAACTGAGCACGACAGTGCAGCTGCCAGCCAGACTTTACTGGGGTCATCACCGGAGTGCCTGCCAAGAGCTTCTGCTCACACCATGTCTGTAAGACAGGAGCAAGGTTGTCTAAACAAGGGGTAGAACTCTCTCAAAGTTCTGCTCCCAAATAGGCAAATTTTGCTCAAAATAGGTACAGAGTCAGAATTGCAACAATATGCAAACTCGCTGATACAAATGCAAAGGCTGTGGTTTTACTGGTGGCTATTACAGGCAATAAGCAATGTATCTCAGTAGTGCTTAAGGGTTTTGAGCATTTAATTTCCACTGATTTGAAGTAGGTCGAAGAGCATTTAAGATAATTTTGCGAAATATACTGCAGTCTGTAGGACCCATCTCTTTTGGTCCATCTGCCAAATCAACACCATTTTGCCACAAGGGCTGGTTATTTTTCAGTCGATCTGGTTCAAAGAACAAAGTTTCATGAGACCCTGGTTTTCACTGTGAGATTACTTCCAGATGTTCTTTGAGTTCTCACCAGCTTCTTACCAGAGTTCATTATTTCCACAAAAGGGCATTTTACCCACGTCTGAGACAGCACTACTGGCTTAAAGTGATGTTTAAGTCATTCCATTTTATCACAGCCTCTGAATCAGTTTGATCACACAGATTGGAGACTAGCAAGTTTCAGGGGAGAAATGGTAAAAAAATTCTTTAGCATGGCTTCAAGGGATTCAAAGAAAACTGTGGCACCCACATACATGGTAACTTCCCTGTCATTTTAACGCCTCTTATCTCTCACAAAGATTTCCTGAAGTTCCAGGCTGCATTTGCCCAAAACCTAATGGATTGCATGGGAAGAACTCCTCCAATCCTAGGGTATTTCCTGAAGAGCTGAAAGAAGTAAAAATTGTGGATGGGGGAACAAATGATACTCCCACAACACTTAGAGCTGTAAGAACATGAATGATACAGATTTTTTTTTCTGATGCTTTGTTCCAGGATTTGCTGTTCAAGTGAAAACACATGAATATGCTTCACCTTAAAGTTCAGAAACAGACAAAAAAGGGAATTCCTGCTGCTGCTGTTTCATTCAGTGATGCATCAGAGACAGTGTGGAATCACTGAGAAATCAAACTTAATATAAAGCAAATTTCCATGTGTTATTCCAATTCAGCCAATAGAGGGCCAGGCTCAAACTGTTTCCATGTGAAATTTCTTAATTTTATTGTTTGCATACCTTTCCCTCTGCAGACTACATGATGTGAAGTCCTTCACAGCCATATCCAAATCACCTTTGGATAGGCAGCAATTAGGGCATCCTTGAGGAAGCAAAACAGAGTCTAGTTCAGTTACCAGCTGAACCTACAGTGGTGTTCACCACCGTCCTCCAAAGAGATTACTGCAAAACTTGCATTAATTAAAAACCCCTGCAAGGTTTGGGGTTGGTGCCCAGGAGTGCACGTGTGTGGTGGTTTCCTCAAATGTCAGTCACTGCAGAGCAAGGTGTATCAAATATTGTCCAAGATGGGGACAGTTCCTTTTGAAATACTTGATTGGTTCCCTAGACTCTTCTTTGGGCTTGAGTTGTGTCCTTTGCAGTTGCCATGATGCAAAGTAAAAGGAAGCATTAATACTTTAGCCTGTGCTTCTTGTGTCTGTGTAGTACATTGCACTTAAAATAAAAGCAGAACGTGGCCATCTTCTCTTAGGTTGTGTGTGTGAGTGTGTTTATAAAGGACAAGCAGGAAGATGTGAGAAACCCAGAGATCGCAGTCCAGTAACTACGTAATCCTCATGTTTTTAGGGTAAGGGAAAGAAAATCAACCAGGAAAGAAGAATGTTCACTCTGCAAGAAGTTAAAGCTTTAATCTTTAATGTTAATCTTTGATCTGTTGAAAGAAAGGAAGCACATTTGTATTGGCAAACACGTCACCTGGCTGGTAATACTGGCAAACCTTGAAATTCTTCCAAATTAGAGATGAGACCAAGCTGTAAAGTTAACTGTTAAGGATGAGAAAGCCATCTTTCCATAAAATTGAATACATTCAGATAATCACTGAAGATTAACATACGTATTTTCCTTCCTATATATTTCCCCAGGATTTTTCACAGCTTGGGGCTTGGAACGGGTCCCAGCCATTTTTCACCTGCAAGACAAACCAGCACAAAAGAGACAAGTTAAAATGGAAGCCATAGAAGTGATTGGCTGGTCATTTTTCTGCAGCAGGATTACTGTTCCTACTCTTTTGAAGGGTAACTACTGGTGATGGAATACAGATTTATATCTTGTTTGGTGTGCTTCAGCCAGGTCCATAAATCTTTCACTGTCTAGTCACAACCGAAACTGTGCTGAAGAATTATTTTCCTTTATTACAGATGAGACATTCTGCAGGTCTGGGGTATTCCGTGAGGGTCAAATCAGTCCTTTTTAAGACTTGTTTTTGGGGGGGCTGGGGGCTAAAAGAAAGCAAAAAAAGGGTGCAAGGCTGGGGAGTCAGAGAATCAAAAGGGAAATCTGATTAAGTCCTTGGAGTTGAGACTAGAAACCAGGCCACAACATTCCAGTCAGTATTAGTGACTGCTGTAGTGGGTGCTGGGTACTCTTCTTCCTCACTCTTATGTTCATCAGGAATATTTTATAGAATCATAAACTCATCCAGAAGACTTAAAAAAACCCCTCAAAAATTTCACTTCTGTTTAAGCCTATGACTAATAATAATTTGCATGAATGAATACTTTCTGCTGAATGTTTTCCACAAATGCATCAGAGCTAATTATGTGCATAACTCTTTCTAAAAACACGTACTCTCTCAAGTGCCAAATCTTGAGCTCAATAGTCAAATGTTCTCTAACTCACAAAAGCAGGTGACTTTAGTTTTATTTTTTATCACAACCTACTTCAATCTCTTAAAGAATTTAAAGTGTGTATTCTGTTAATAGAAAAAATTAAAAGAAGGATGGTCAATATATGAATAGCTTTTAAAAAGTTGTGTAGGTAGACACAAGTTATGGATTGGGGACCTGCAATAATGTGCTTTTACCTAGAAGGAGCAGATATAAAATAAAAATGTTAGAACTACAAAAAAAAGAAAAAAGTAGTACCAGCCATAGTCTTAATCTTAGCCAAGGCCTACTGTCCAATACCAAAAGGTTAAATATGAATATTTAGAGAACTAAAGAGTTTCAGTAGTATTTTGAGAATGGCACATGGAGCACAAAGCCTTGAAACATACTGAGAGGATGGAGAACTCAAGTTACTTGTGGTCTGGAAAAGGACTATACATTTGGTCACTCTGAGGGTACTGAGACAGGTATCAGCCAGCAATTTCATTCCAGGAGAAGGATAACCAACCTTATTTAACATTTGAAAGCCCTTAAGAGAGTTTTACTCGGCTGCATTACATGTTTCGTTACAAGAGAGTGAAAGCCTGAAACCAAAGTGATGTGATGAGTTGGACTCACCTATCACGCTGCCTAGCAGCTCTAAACGATCAGAGCCAAAAAAGAGATGAGGTTCCCCATCATAATGTGCCACAACAGCAGGCATCCCAAATGCCTATTGACATCATGGAGATGAAACAGAGAATGTTACAATGAGAGAATTTCTTGCAGACACATCATCAATCTCCAGAAATAAATCCCAGTAACTTCTGCTTTTTTTCCTCCCCTTTTTTTCACCTTCTTCATTCTTAAAGGTAAGTCTAATAAAGCCATCAGAAAGTAGATGACTCTCCAGAGCCTGTGTGCCCCTTTTGAAGGAGCATAAAAAAACAACTGATTAACCCACAGTTAACTGATTAACCCACAGTTCTACTTCAAGTGCAGCAAATCTCTTAGTACTGGTCCTGTCCTTGCTGTCCAGCTGGAATGAGCTGAGTGGGTCAACCTTGTTTTCCCAGATGACAGCGAGATAAACTACCAACAACAGTGAAGTGGCTTTCATGCACTGAAAAACAAGGAGCACCCAGAAGAGATGGTCTATATAGTGCTTTCTGATCATCACCCGCATTGTTCCTTGCTTCCCTGTATTCTTAATAGGAAGGAATGCATAGCTGTGAAGCCCAATGCCATTGGAAGCATCTCACCCCATATTTAATTGCTTCAGCTGTTGTCTCTTTCAGTCGGTCCTTCACTGTGGGGGATGAAATCATTTCAAGTGCCTTCTGGGAGAGCTCTCCTGAGAGCCCAGCCTGTTGGGCAACCTGAGAAAAGGTGACATAATTACAAATACTCTAATAGTAAATATTCTAATTCCTACCCTGGTCTAATTAATTTCATCTTTGGTATTATCACCTAAGGTCTATTGCCAAAAAAAATTCAAAATACATGTGAAGCACTTCTTGCACAACTCTCTTTCTGTATTCACAACCTATTCATAATTTAAAAACTCTCAGATACAAAGTAGAAGAGACATTTTAAACCTTCCAAGCCCCAAATGTGCACTTTTTCCCCCAGTAGTTCTGAAACTGAAGAAAAAAAAAAAAGGATGCTTTGATACAATGACTCATCAGGTTAATTTACAAAAAAACCCAAACTGGTGTTATGGAAAATAAAATCTCACTGTACAAGCCTACCAAGACAACAAACAGTTTGTGTGACAAATGTGGCCACATGGGATCTGTAAGTGACACTGCATGAAAGACACTGTAAATCACAGAGGTTAAACAGTTGCTGGTGTTGCTGCTGTATCTTTTTCACCTCCCCTGTGCCTCTGCCACACAGGAATGCGACAATGTTTATCTGGTAACACTGAATTACAAGTACCCCGTTTATTAAAGTGTTTCACAAAAAAAAAAAAATAATAAGGACAAAAAGAAAAAAAGGCAAAAAATCTCCTTAACTTCACGCCATCTACCGGAATGTCATGCCTTTTTTTTCCTAAAAAAAACCCCAAACAAACAAAACAAAAACCAAACAAAAAAAGCCCAAACCCCAAACAATATTGCACATGGACAAGATATCCTGCACATGCAGGTGTTAATAACTATCTTTCAATCACTTTTTTTGTTTAGCACCCCTATTTTCTTGTACCTTCTCCTACTTACACGTCAGGGAAATGAGGAGCTCTTTTTGACTGTGCTTGAACAGGAGGTTAAACAAGTGTAGCACTGGACTAGAACAAAATGCTTGGTAGCCACAGTGTATAGACTGCAATATTTACACGGTGATGTAGAATTTGGTCCTCACCATTTCAGGGCAGAAAGAGTATTCAAGCGGACTGGGCAGAATTCAGACTATACATTGCTGCTATAGCAATTTATGTGAAGCTACTCCTGACTAAATAAAGAAGTAAAAAAATAATAAGGAATTATTATCAAGTAAAAAAAGTTCAGTTTTCTTGGCTGATGTGTAAAATAAATTCACCTATAAAGACTCAGATGATTGGGCTGGGCCCTCTCATCCACCTTTGGATGACAAGTTTCCAGAAGAGAGGAAAGTCTAGTACTTGCTGCAGGAGTGAATGAAGACAGACACAAGCAGACAAGGGGACACCTCCCTCTCTGCCTTGATGAACGGGGAGGGTCCTCACTGACTGCCAAACTGTGACTAAATCAGAGATCCTTCTGAATATGAAGTTTGTGGCACTGAAGTTCTGCATGTCCTTGCTGTATTTAAATAATGATGGATTCAGAGGCTATGTGACAACACTCTGTATTAATTTATGTACCGGGTCTAGCTGGGATGGAGCTACTTTTCTTCTGAGCAGCTCCTATGGTGTTGTGTTTCAGATCTGTGACCAAAACAATGCTGACAACATCCTAATTATTTTAGCTATTGATGAACGATGTTTGCACAGTGTCAAGGCAGTCTCTGGTTCTCACTCTCCCCCACAGTGAATAAACTGGGGCTTCACCAGAGGCTGGGAGATGATCTGAACTAACCAAGGAGATATACCATGCTCAGCAGTAATTGGTGAGAGGGGGTTTATGGAGGTTAACCTTTTTCTTGGGAACTGGCTCAGCATTGGTCTACGTGTAGGAGGTGGTTCTTTGTTTTCTTTCACTCTGCTTCCACTTCTCTTTTGCTTATTAAGCAATTTTATCTCAACCCACAAGTTTTCTGGCTTTATTCTTCTTTTCCTCTTCCCCTGTCCTCCTGGGCAGCAGAAGGAAGCAAGTGAGCACCTGTGTGGTGCTTGGCTGCCTACCAGGGTGAAAGTACCACACTTCAATTATATCCTTCAAATCTTGCTTCTTAAAAGGCAAAATGCAAACCTTTGCTGAAAGTTTGGTTAAAAAAGCTACACTAAGATGAAGCTGAAGTGCAAGGACTAGACTTGGGGGGAACAGCAAGACTGCAAGTTTCAGATTTCAGCTAGGGACGTTAAATAGGAGAGATTAGTCATGGACAATTCCCCTCATTTCTTCATATTCCAAGAACTTATAAAATAATGAAGAAAGGTGAGCCCTTCAAGAGGGCTAACTTACATGCCATTACAGCTTTTACTGTAATAAACGAAATGGAAATGGCAAAAGAAAATATATCAAGAGTAAAATTTCCAGGCACATAAAAGGGAAATAGAGCACTGAGCTTAATTGAAAGCCTGATTCCATCACTCCAAGGAAAGTCAGCTTCCCCAAAGTGTTGAATTTCACCTGAACATTTCATAAAGCAGCAGTACCTCAATGGATTCTGCAGAAACTGTTTGTACTTTCACGACTGTTAATAAAACAGTATCAACAGATAACTCATTGTCCAGCCTGGGTATCTTGCCACATGAAGTAACCAAAAAAAGTGGCTTCTGGTTCTGAGTGTTATGCAAAGCATGACAAGAAAAAAAACCCCAGAAACATTCCAAACAGAGCTGCTAGAGAAATTAAATACATAAAAATTTTTATACCTGAAGTTTTCCACTACTCCAGGTGTTCATTTGACTAAGCTGTGTTTATGTCTGTTACTGATCCACATTATCAACAAGAGTCTCTATCAAAAATGCAGAAGCACCAGAAAAAATGAGACACTTACAGCCAATATGTTCTCTGGCTGACTGATATCTTCACACTGGTGAAAGAATAAAACAAGTAAATCAGTATTTAGGAAACAAAAGCTCAGCTCTGGACTTAAAAGCAAGTTTTCTAAGAAAACAGAAACAAACCCAATACTAGTTGCTAGAGAAGTTACGTCAGAAAAGGTCTTAAGTCAGCTGATCTAGGAATGTATTAAAGTGTTTTCTGATATGAACCACTGATCCACTCAGCCTGTTGGACCCACCATATATACACCTAAAAGAAGGCAAATTAAGCTGACTATAGGCTTGTTCTTTTCGCAGTGGTTCCTGAACCACTGTGGCTTTAAGTTCCTGCTATGACTTTCCATTAAAAGATATTTTCTTCCTCTTGCTGGAATTCCACATTTGAATGATGTGAGACAGGAAGGGTGACAGAAAGGGTCAAGAAGCTGGCCACATAAAATACTGACCTGTGACCAAAACCGCAACCAGAACTGCCTGGATAAGGGTTCCAGGTACTGCTGGTTCATCATGTCAATGGCTGTGATAAAGCGCATGGCCGCCAGACTGCCTGGATTTGTGGGGAGACAGAGAAAGACTGAGACAAGGCACAGGATCAGGAGCAGGTGTGGGCTGCACAAGTGCTGCCTAAGCACAGTGTGATCTCCCCTGTAACAGTCAGGAGAAACCCGCAGTCTGTACAGTACAGGTCATGTTGATCCACAGTTATCTCCCACACTGGTATCATTCACAGCCATATTTCTCCAGGAATTTCTTTTATGGCTAAGAATGCACAGACTTCATACTGCTCACAGGTTCAGGAAAAAGCTGCACACAGGGAATTCATCTTCACCTTTACTGGTAGGGAGAACTTGAACCAGAAGTGCTAGGGATGAGAAATACCAGCTAAACTAAGACTCTGTCTTACTTGTAGCAAAGATACGCTGGAAGTCACCTCCGGATATGTGCACAGGCACCTGGTAGTATTTTGCCATCCTTTTTATATCCTTCAGCATGTATTCGGCACGCTTTGGTAACATTGCTGGTGGCTTGTTACCTTTTAGGAAAAAGATTCTGTTCAGATTTCCAACTGTATTATAATAACACTGAACAAACCAACACTGGACAAATTATGCCTCATGCAAACATGAGCCTAAGGAAGAGTGTAAGTTCACAGTATAATTTCTTATTGGTTACTGAAACATACTCAGCTTTTCCAAAGATAATGCTATGATTTAAACATGATTTATTTCAGTTTTTTGCCCAGATCAACCCTTTAAGATAGCTGAATCAGTTTTAAACCAAGGTACAGATGTCCAAACAGGGATCTATGTTGATTCAAATAGATTACTTTTATCTTCACAACTCTAGATAATGCACGGGATGATGCATGGGTAAACCAACGTAAAGACTTGTTAATTCATGATTTATGAGTTATAAGTCCTGGTGATCTGATTAAGGCCACGAGTACTGTTTCAGGACATCCTTGTATCCTTCCTGCATATTACAAAGTGCAAGCATTCCACAAATTAGTTCTGGTTTAAAATCTAACTCTGGGAGAAAACTCCATATATTATTATTATTATTATCATCATCATTATTGTATTTTAGAACTGATGAACTTTGGGGCAGACTGTCTGTGTAGTTGCAACAGCGTGAAATTCCTTGTGACTAATTTCTCAATCCCTCTGGAGCTCCACAATCCTACAGTTAATTTGTTACTGGTGCCAAACTTAGTTCAGAGCTGGCTCTGTGTGGGCTCCGCACGCACCAAGGGCCTGCGCACTAGTACTCTGCTAGTGAAGAAGGTATCTCCCTACAGTGCTCATCTCCCTGTACTCCATACCAGTTTGTTGCATTATGCCACCAAGCAAAGCTGGACGCAAGCGCAGGTCAATATTCCAGATGTGCTGGTACCGGCAGAGAACCTGTAACGTGAAAGAGTTAGTGACGGCTTCACAGTCAGAGACGTCTGTAGAGCTGTGTGCAGCTAAGGCAGTGAATAAACACTGCAGATAAAACCTCTGCTATTGTAATGGGCTAGTCCTAAAGCCTTTTCCGGCTGAGGGGTCTCTATTCGTGTCACGACTATTTAAGTCTGAGCAGGCGTACGGAAGGGAAAGATCAGGCTCATGCGTGGACGCTTGCACTTGTTAAACATGAAAACCGTCCTCGAAGCAAAATGTTGAGCACTAACTCCTACAATGCCTTTTGGTTCGGACGCGCTTCCCTGGTGTCCCTGGATTTTAACACGCGAGGGAAAAGCCCAGGCACCCTTCAGACCCCTGAGAGAAAAAGTAACTGCGAGGCGGGAAGGGCACTGCCTGCAGCCGGCCGGGCGAGCTGCCCTTGAGCAGCCCTTCCGAAGGGGAGGCAGCGACCGGCCGGGCGCCAGAGCCGCTCAGGCACCGCGGAGACTCGGGAGGAGCCTCCCTCCCTCTGCCGCCCCCTCACCTCAAACCCCAGCCAGGAGTACGGGGAGATCACATCGTAAAACAGCTCCACGAGCGTCCGGCCCATGCTGACCCCGAGCCGTGCCGTACCACCTCTCCCCAGCGCCCGGCGGCCGCGGCACCGCCCCGGGCAGGGAGCGGGAGCGGGGCGGCCCTTCCGCCCTGCGGGACGGAGCCTCCCCCGCCGCCGCGCCGGCCCCGCCTCCCCGCCCTCCCCGCGGCCGCTGCTCGCTCGGCCCGGCCGTGCGGGTCGCTGCGCTGTCTCTCCGGCGAATCCCGGCCCGGGAGGGCGAGGAGGGGTGGGATCGCAGGGGGACCGGAGGGAGCCTGTGCCCTTCTTCATGGCGAGGCCGGGGGAGAGCAGGCTCCCGAGGAGCGAACCCGGGAGCTGACTCAGCGGAGCAGTCCAGCATGTTTCCCCGGGAGCGCGGCTGCCCTGTCGGATCTGCAAGCGATTTACGTGCCACTGGTCCTTTTATCCCCCTACCCTCTATGTCCCACACTTGTTCCTCCTCCGTTCACCTAAGTCCTTCCCTTTCCCCGCATTTGGTTCCTCCCCTGCCCATCCCACAGGAAGGCCTGTGCAATCCCAAAACGCTCTCCTTCTGCCACGGCTCCGTCCCACGCGCACCAGCCCCCGTAAGGCTTGGTTGTGATCTGGGACGTGCTCCTGGATCCCTCCCCTGGCTGTAATCTTGATTTTTTTTTTTTTTAAACAAAGCAGGTTTCTGAATTATGAGTAACTTTAACTGAAGAATGAAAAATCTGAACTGCCAACAACAGTTTGTGACCCCTCGCTGAAGTCTTTCTTATATGAACACCTGAGTACCGGGCAGTGAGCCAATCGTTAAGAAAAGATTTGGAAGAGAGTTGGGGAACTTAAGTGTGAAGTCTTTACCAGGCATATTGGTGGCAAAAAAGAATGAGTGATTGAATAAAAAAATTATTTAGGAGAATTGGTAGGGCTTCTCCAAAGGGAAATCCTGCCTTATGTTTTTCTCAAGGGGTCAAAAATACTGCGGAGTGTGACTTTAAAGAGCTGGTATAAGCCACTGCCTCAGGCATCCTCTGGGGTCTGTGGGTTCCTCTCTTCAGGCCACTGGAGCCTATGGATGTGACTGCTGCTTTCCCAAGTGCTGGTTCAGCCAGTAGTGAGGCTGAGTGTGTGTCCCAGAGATACACACAGGGACGACTCCAACACAGCTGGCTACTGCAACAAGCACTGCTGCCTGTAACT